>JAEQBH010009039.1:0-76876 GCA_016808115.1 Tetrastigma voinierianum | reverse complement strand
GTGTAATCAAGCCTTAATCGATACGCGCGGCGCGAGCCCTGTCGCCTTGATACACTCCAGCGAGGCGCGTGTGAGGCGAAGGGCGGATCAATACGCCAAGCGGCAGCGGGGAGCACGAGACCGAAACCAGCAAAGTTTCATCACCATGCGGGCTGGGGGCAGAGCCGGTTTGCAAAGTGTAGAGACAGGCCCGGACCTTCGCAATTTCTCGATCCTCGATTCGAGAAAGAAGCGAAAGATAGATAAATAAGTAAAAATCAAAATTCCCGGGGAGCAAGTATCCATTAGAAAGAGGGTCGACATAGATAGTAGGCCTCGGGAGATGACAAAAAGAAAAAAAGAAAAACAAAATCAGCGGAGCGAGCTTCGGATCTCAGTATCGAGACGAAGAACGAGAAGGGGCCTCGACGCTGAGGTGCTGGGCTGCGGGTTCATTTGTCTTTGGAAAGATTCCTCGCCTCCCATCGCTCGGAGGTCGAAGTCTCAAATCGGATCGGTACACCTGGCGACTACGCTGAAAAGCAAACCACCCGAAGCCCATTGAGCACCGGTACCCCAGTCCATGATTATTATTGATGACCTCGTCCCTGCGACGACAGGTCGTCCGGCGCGGTGAAGTTGTTAATCCACGGCACTCTTCGGCAGCGGATCTGACAAGTCCACGGCAGGAGGACTCACGTCGGGCGGAGTCTCGGTAGCACCGCGCACCAGTCTCGCGGCGAAACTAATCTCAAATTTGTTTCTCCATTCGAGTCAAGCTACTTGGGTGATCGCGCCTGACTCCACTTGCCCGGATCAGTTGTTCGTCACAGGAAGCGGCGGGGTTCCATCTAACCGTCGAAGCTCATCTTGGGTAGGTCGCGACTCCTCAGAGTCTCAAGCAGAATCATCATGGTACGAAATATCGGGCTTTTTGGGACTCTCTCTCGGCATTGCGGGGCTGCTCGGTTCTCGCCTTCCACATTTTCGGCCCAGATCACGGTGATGAGGTGTCTTCGGATCGGCGTAAGTCTTTGTCGGTTTCTCGTACACGCCCCTATATTTCGTCATCGAGTTAAAGTAGTCACTTTCGCCTTATAAATTCGGGATCCCTTACATCGCTTCTCATTCGGGTTAGACTTTTCATTTGACCCTTCAAATGGTGGCGGCCTGCGAGAACGAAACACAGTAGAAGTCGACAACGAACCCGTGAGAAAGTTAGCATAATTATAAACTGCAGAGTAGTGAAAAGACAAGGCGAGAGGCCTTATCGGCCGACGACCCTTTGATCTCTCGACGTCGAATCTTTGAGGATGGATGGCTTGGCCGCCGTGAAGTTCGCGTGGAAACGGCAGAATCCCTTGATTTCATGACCTTTGATTTTGTTTCTTCCTCCTCGACTCTATCACCGTTCTCGGAGATGGCTTGACGAGTGCGATGGGAACATTCCGGTTGGTTATGAAGCCCAGCGCCATGCGGTTGGTCGCCAGGCCTGGTTTGAGGTTCCCAGCCTCTGCGATGGGCTCGAGGAAGAGGGAAGTGAGCGAAGAACCGGGAACCTCGACCCGATGGGGATGAAAGGCAAGGCAGGCCTTTGGACAAGGGGACTTGAAGGTGCTTCTGTCCCCAGAGACTGTTCTGGACCCGGCTGATCCCTCTTAGGAGATCTCTTTCCTCCTCTTCGCTCCCAGGTTTCGAGATATCCTCCCGGATAGGAGCTAAGATCCCCTGGTAGACGACCACAATGGGCGAGAAAACACCAGTAGAGGAGATGAAGGCCTAAAGCGGAGAGTTTTATGGACTTACGGGCCGGATGGTAGGGACATCAGGCGCATAGTAGTTAGCGTGGGAGGCGACGGAGACGCTCGGTCGAGACGAACGGCAATAGTATCTTCGTCGCTAAACCCAGGCGAGCATGCGAAAATATGGGAGAGCTTGGAGTCGAGGGGATATCAATCAACTTTAAATCCAATTAAACGAGTAAGGATGATACTCACCGAAGGTTATCGGGGGCACCCGCGTTGCAGTGCGCTAGGGTGTCTTTGTCTAAAGAATTGTGCACTCCAGGTTAGACCACTAACAAAGAAATATCCCAGTTTTTATGTCCGATGAGAAGAAGAAGGAGAAGATCAAAGAAATCACCAAGGGGCCCACGGGACGCCCTAGGGGAAGCAAAGCCAAACTTCAGGTAGTAGCTCGGATAAAGATGGGAGCAAAGCCACACTAGGGACCTTGACCCCTATCTCTAAAAAGACCAGCAAACCCACTAAATACTGACCATTTGGGGGGCAGGTTGGGAAGAGGCGGATATGAAAATCTTGAAGAACACGTTTGATGAAGGGTGCGATGGGCGGAGCCGTTATCAGCGACCTCGAAAAAAACATACCATTAGAGACACGGAGGTAATGTAACGAGTCAAGAAATCGGGAGACCATATCGAACACCGGGAAGGGGCCGGTATCAGTTCAGCAAAAGTAGACTCATATAAAGGGCCAGCAACTGCTTTGGGGCCCACTTTCCTGAATGTCGCACGTGATCTTTGAGAGAATGGTGAACCCACAGGATGTTGGAGTCAAGTTTATCTTCCTTTTCCTTACCTAAGGGAAGGGAGGCGCCTACAGGCGGTACGAGGGCCCAACATTTGTCAAACAAAGCGGAGACACCCCAGGCTGCGGGGCCAGAAGCATCAACGAGAGGAATCATCCGTTGATGCGCGAGAGGAAAAACGTTTGGGACCATGGCATAACCAAGGCATTGAAATCCAGTTCATTGAACCCCCTAGAACCTCGTGGTATAATCCAGAAAAACACAGCGGGGCGGATGCCGCGGGCCCCGGGAAAGAAAGAAATTTTGAAAAAAGGGACCCGACGAGCAGATAGAAGCGAAAATCGAGCAATCACAAGAAAGCCAAAAAATATAAAGACAAAAGATTACGAATAAAAATGACTGTGAAAACAAAAACAGAATAAATAGCACGACCAGTGAGATATCTCATGCTTATATGCGTAGGACGGGTTAATTAATCCACATCAGAAGCGGACCGCGGAAATAACGCGGAGTGCAGCGAGGCTAATCCGCGACCCTTGCGCACATGATGATCTGAGTGAGGCGAAGCTGATAAGGATATAGAAATGGTCAAGCGTTTCAATACCTTGACCCAGAGCAATGGGGTCGTGCCCTGCGGCGGGTGTCCTCCCACGGCCCGATGACGGAGGGGCCCGACTCATTAGGCCCGAAACATGGATTCGAAAGAGCAGGCCCATGCTCGGCCCGATCAGCGTATCCTCCCAATAACGAGAAGATAAAATATTCCACTAAGATATCCTCAGTAAAATTCTCTTATAAAGGAAAGAAAGAAAAGCAATAAAGACCATCGAGTTAATTCTCCAATAAGAGGAGGATTATTAGAATAAACTTTTTGACTAATCCATCGCTAAGTTTAAGGCTAGCCTTGAAACATACCCGTCGGGAAGGACTCCTCGTCATCGATCCAGTGGTTGAATATCCGTATAAATACAAGCCCAGCTCCACCACCCAGAAGGTACGTCAATGCAAACGTCCCAAGTATTCTCTCTTTTATACCGGAAAAGAATGACTTAGGCATCGGGGCGGCGTGCGGGCGGGCGCTTGTGCGGCCGCCCTTCGCCGGTTAGCTGTTGCGGGAGGTGCGGCATCGGAACTGCCGTCCCGATGGCATCCTTCCCCGGGCAGACGGCGGCTGCGGGACGAAATCGGGAGACTCAGGGTCCTCGGTCGAGAACCCGAACAGTAAGTAGATCCTCGAAGCCCGATTAGGTTGAAAAGCATCATCGTATATATACATATATATATATATATATATACTATCATATACTGCTAATATTTATATTGTATTGTGTGTGACTATTGTGTGTGTGTAAATTTATAAGATTTTGCAATATTACATACATGATTTATTTTCTTTCATATTTATAATTTGATATTTTGAATCTATTTTTATATTTTGAAATTTTTATAGAATATTAGCATAATTTTTTAAAAGTATCATTATTTTTAAATATAAATAAATTCTTCATTATTTTAAATTTTTTATCTCAAATTTTATTTATTTTTTCAAATCTACTAAATAAAAAAATCAAGAAATTTATTTTCTGATTTTTAAATAAATTTTAGATATTTATAATAAATTTTATTATAATATGTTATTTATAATAATTTTAAGGAGTGCTATATTAGTGCATGGTGTTATATTAAATTTCTAAAGGTATTGCATTAGTGTTATACTTCAACAGCAAACGGTGGGATGAGGATGGGAGGAGAGAGGGGAGAGGAGAGAGAGGAGCATGTAGGCCCCACAGCATTTTTAGCCTAATTTTTGCATGTTTTAATAGTTTGAGAGACCAAATTTCTATTTCCCTAATTTTGATGTCTTCATTGCATTTAAACATAATTCTCCCCTAAGATTTGTTACATATACTTGGGTTCAAGTTCCAGGTCTCAGTGACTCAAGCTCCGGCTCAATTTAAATCATATTTACTAAAATTGAACCCCAAAATTACAAAACAAAAAAATACTATCCAAGCATGTCTAAACATCAGGTTGGTTTAGCACTCCTTAAATTACAGTGCTTTAATAGTAGGGGCTGGAATAAGTCATGTTTAAGTGTATAAAAATAAATAATTCAAAGGAGAAAGAAGGATTTAAAAAAAAAAACGAAATAAAACAGGAAAAAAATGAATTGTGGATGACAAGGAAGGAGGGGTATGAATGCATGATACAGAAAAAAAGGTGGTGTGATGCGGGGTGGGGACCGTGGGGTGATGATAGTGAATTCATACATTACGAATATCATTGTTTCACATATCGACATAATCAAAATGCTACGATCCTTTTGACTGGTTTTTTGTGTGGATTTGGCATTCATATCATTGAAAACGTTACTA
This sequence comes from Tetrastigma voinierianum, assembly GCA_016808115.1. NCBI lineage: Eukaryota > Viridiplantae > Streptophyta > Magnoliopsida > Vitales > Vitaceae > Tetrastigma > Tetrastigma voinierianum. Next base: position 71,975 of record JAEQBH010009039.1, on the reverse strand, counting down.
CTGGTGTGTGGGGATGGTGTGGTCTTTCGTAGTTTTGACATTTTATTTTTCAGTCACATGTTGCACTCCATGTATATAAAGTATTTCCTTACTTTACCCTTCCTTCCTCACTATTTGGCTATTAATTTCTCTTTAAGCACTCAAGTATACAACCTGTTTTGAAAAAGCATGGTTTAGCCCTTCAAGGATCAGATGAAGAACAAGAACTGCAATTTGGAACTCAGCCTTCTTCCCTCCACTTCTCCCTGCCTTAAATGATATTAATTGTATACATAGTTTCTTTTTATCTTTTTGCCCTATTCATTTGTGTGGTTTTTTCACTTCTTCTGGTTTTTGTATGGTTTTTGTGTTGGTTATTGAAGGATGGAGATGGAGCTTAGAAACCCACAAGACAGCAACTTAGCAACTGCAACAACAACAACAACAGCAGCTGACCATTTTTTTTTTTTTTTTTTTTTTTCTAACGGAAGGGGTTTTGCGTGTGTGTGAGGTTACGGGCTTTCAGGTATCCATATATGGGTCTTGCGTCTTCTCTTCAGGGCTAGCTATTTATGAACTCTTTCATCTCAATAGAGAATTCGAATGAGCTTAAAGCTACTCTTTGTTACATGAGTTGTGTGGTTTTTTTTAATATATATCTATTCACTTTTAACATTACATCCTTGTAAGTATTCTTTCATAGACTCTGTCTGAGGGTCACCTCTCTATACCATCACCCCCTGCTGATCTCTCTTTATTTAAAGAAGCATAATGGCTATAATATTGAACTCAAATCCTACCTGAGTTTTCAAAATAATTGTTTTAAAATCATATCAGAACTGGTTTGATGAGATTGACCCACTGTGATTTGAGTAATGTTGTTTCTCATTTGCATATTGATGTATCAATTCATTTCGTTCACAGCCATTGATTTGTTTACCTCTTCCAGGAAAGAGGTGCTGAGAAAGCATCTGAATATATAGGGAGCAAATCCTAAGAACTTCCGAGAGGGAGTTGAGAAACATCACAAATTCACTCTATGGAGAACTAAATCCCAAAAAAGACTAGACTTATCGGAAAATTGATTGTTTAGCAGTTATTACTAATTAGGAGAAAAGCTTCGTTGTTGTAAGCGTTAACAATTAATTGTGATAAGATTGTTGGTGTACCACTGCAGGCTAGAGCCATAATAAGGACTGCAAGTGGAGAAATGGAGACTGAAAACTAACAGGCTCTCAGAAGGGGCATGGTCTCGCCAGAGTCTGAGATCTCAGATGTATAGCCCAACAGCTCTTTCCATGGAAGAGTCGCTGCAGAGCTTCCTTCAGGAAGCTGAAAATGCGTTGAAACCCACTCCCCCATACGCTCATTAATTAGACTCTTCTTAATTCGCATGTCAGTCCGACGACTTTAGAGTTTAGTGGAGAGATGACTCAGCTTCTAGAATATCTTCCCCACATTTTGAATCACATGTAAAATTCTGACAGATCAAGAGTTTTCAATGGGAAAACTGATTTTGTATCTTCTTTGTGGAAAATTAAAAAAAGCACCTCTATTCAGTGGTCCCTCACATTAGTTTTACATAGCTAGACCTGCTTGTTTCAAATAGCACGATCGATTTAATAGCTTAATATGATTTTGTATGATTTCATTGAAGTAGTAAAAATTTATTTATAATTTAATGGCATTTTAAATTCAAACATTATTTTTATATATAAATCAAAATAACTAACATCTAAATGTCCTATTTATTTGGATCTTGTGAGTCTCTTTTTCTTTTTATATTCAGTAACTGAGTCTATCATTTCAATTTCTTTAGTTATACATATTTTATACTTAACCTGCATCCACATGGTTTATATATAATGGTTGTTTGAAAAATGAATTTATTAACGTTGTTGGTCAAAAAAAAAAAAGAAGTCTATTAATGTTGTGTTTGGTTCCTAGAAAATATTAAGGAAAATTATTTATTTTATATGTTTGGTTTGATTAATAAAAGAGGCACAAGAATTAGAATACAAATAGGAGGTATTTAGAAAATTAATTGCTATATTTATAAATTATTTAATATTTATATCAATAAGTTAGAATAAATAAAATGGTCAGAAAATAAAATAAAATAATATATTGAATCAGCTTTATTTCTATATTTGAATATTTACTTTATTTGTTTCTTCAACTTTCTTTCCTTCAAAACTATACCTAAAAATTAATAAATGAAATCTACCATATGTTTGTTATTATTTAAATATTTTAATAAATTATAATTTTAAGATAATTTTATATTAATTTATTGATAATATTCGTGATTATTTGAAATTTATAAATAAATTATTATATTCCTATTTTAAATATAGAAAATTAGTTTTGCATATTCAATGTTACTTTATAGTATATTTTGTATTCTCTATAAATTTAAACTTTTTAATCAAAGTATTTATTTTTAAAGTAATGAGATAAGAAATGAAAAAACCAAAATGGAGGTAAAGAAATTGAAAAGCGTGAGCATACATATCTGTGTATATATATACTTTATTATATATATATATATATACTCTCTGTATATACTGCTATATATATATATATTCAATTTTATGATGTATCTACCAGCAAACCATAAGGATGTTTAATAAAAGAGGAAAAAAATTATTGTTCAAGATTAATGAAAGTAAATATTAATTAAAGCTAGTGTAAAAAAAAAATGATAATTTAGCAAATATTTTAACTTTAGTAAATAATCTGAATATTTAGTAAAATAATAATTTAATGCCCAAAGAACAAAAGCCAAATACAAGTCAAAAGATAATATAACTTAAAATTACTTTAACTAACTAAAGAAAAAATATTAAATTTGAAAAATCACACTTGTATAGAGAGCAGACAGTGCTACATTAATTTTGCGACCAAGCAACTTATTTTGAATACACCTTTTAGATTAAAAAAAAACCTTATTTCCTTTTCTTGTTTTATTTATTTTGTATTACATGGTTATAATATTATGTTCTTATATGGAGTAGGCCTCAATGGCAAAGATTAAGAAAAACTATCATATTTTTTCACAAGGATTCAAGTTTGGAACCATTCTATTTTTTAAATCGCTGTATTACCAGCCAGATCAAGCTTCAGGGTAGATTAAGAAAAACCTTTTTTTTTTTTAAATGTAAGATTTCATTAATTCAAACTATCAATACGTAATATTGAAATACAAAATTCTAATTCGCTAAAAACACTAGCGAATGATGCAGCATTCAGGTTAACAGTATAATAATGGCTTCTAAGCCTACGCATTTGCAAAATCATGGTGGAGTACAGAATATATATATGTTGGGTTACGGTGTCATAGCAATCTTGATTTGAATATATGTAACATGCTTTGTCGAAATGTTTTTCCCGATCACATCGCTCACACACTAGAAACTTATCACAACAAAGACGATGAAAACATACTAAGATGACACAAAATACAAGTTGCAACATAGGCAGTGATGAAAACAAGAAAACCAAAAGTACACACAAGATTTGTAAGGAAATACCACTAAGAAAGAAATAGGAAAAAAGAGATGTAGATGAGATAATTTCAAGCCAAAACTAACCAAAAATCATCCCTCCTTAGCAAAATCAACTAAAACAAAACAGATCGGGACAAGAAATCCAAACCTAACTTTTGAAAATACAAAATCCTTGGTGGGGTGGCTTGATGTGGAGGTGAGTGATGAGAGGATCGAATGTGAGCGACGACTAAGGGGCATGGGGATGATACAGTGTTTTTCGAGAAAAATAGAGATTAAGAAAATCTATTAAAGAATTATCTTCAACGTGTTTGGTTTTGCCAAATAATTTTTATAAAAATCAAATTTAGTTAAAATTTTATTGCAGAATGATTTATTTATTATTCATATGAACAAATAAATTACTAAATTTGAATTAATGTCTCATTTCATATATCGGTATATACCTAGATATGTTAATAAAATAATATATATTTAGTGCTAAAGTTGTAATGATCAAATATGCCAATATTATTTTTTTATCTTTGCCCTATACTTTGTCGTTATGCCTTAAGTCTCATTTCTGTTTGTAAACCTAGATGTTTAGCATCCCGCTATCTTTTTCTATTTGTATTTTAATTTTTCAACAATTAAAATTTCATCCGAAACTATCATTAACCAAATTCAAAGTATCTTCGTCGGTACGGATGAATTAGCATTTCTGTTTTTATTTTTTTTTTTTTATGAAAAAATGAATTAGCATTTCTGAACTTGTAAAGATTGAAGGCATGCATGCTTGAACGAGTTGAATCAAATGGGGCCCGTCCAAAAGAGTCTTCTTTTTTTTTTTCTCCATGTTTAACGTTGTGAATAGGAACGTTTAGAACGAGTCCCAAGGGAAAATGAAATTATGTCCCTGCCCAGTTTTGGTAGAAGCGATCAAAGAAAAGAAACGGCCAAAAGTCACAATCGTCCCTGGTCTAGCATCTTCCAGGTCTTTCCTGAATTTCTATATGGGTTCAGTTAGACGTTCTTAGCTCCCTTTTCCTACTTTTTGTTCTGTCATTAATGTTAATGTTGAAACTGTCATCGCCGAAGGTGGTGTTTTTCTAGGCAATAGTAAATCTTACCTCTCAATAATTTGAGCCGTAAAGTAGCGATTCAGTGAACTACACTGTTTGCCATTTGAAAAATATTGAGCCCCAGAAAACTGAAAACTGGGGCAATAGCAAACTCGGGCTCAGTAAAATTATCCACTAACAAGGTATTCTTTCTTATATGAGACCCTAGGCTATTTATATATATATATATATATATATATATATATATATATATATATATATATATATATATATATAAAAGTTAAAAATAAAATTTTATTGAACGAATATATTAAGCGTTATAAAAGCTTCATGGCTGGCGAAGTTATTAAAAGCTGCCGGTTTTTAACACAGCGCTCTTTCGTATTCGGATAGAATCTTCCCCAGTAAGGCCTTAATACTTCGATTCAGGTCAAACTTTAAATTAGATCGATAATGATATAACCTGATGAAAATTTTGATAAATTTGATCGACAAGGCATGTCTTCTTTAACCAAATTGAACTGCGTAATAAAAATATAAGCTAACAAAAATTATTATTTGATAAAAATATAAAATAATCAAATAAAAATACGTTGAAAAATAAATAATAAATTATTTAAGTACTATGATCGGATGCGAAAGATTTTTGTCTGTTTGTTTATCGGTAGGAGGAGCTACAATTTTTTTCGGAAGAGAAAGCTAGTAATATTTTTAACGGAGAGAAACTCGGATGTTGAAAGAGTGTTTTAAGCTTTTTTTTAACGAAAATAAAAAGAAATTAGTGCTTAAAATTGTCGACGATTTGAAGAGTTTGCGAAAAGAACGTATACGTTTAATAAAGTGGGGCTGAAGTGTGAGACTTCTTTTATTGTATTTAAATTTGGGTCTTTTTTGAAAGGCTTTATTCTGCGTTTAACGTGGTTTTGGAAGAGTACATTAACAACTAAAATTTTATTATATTTAATTAAATTATAAATTATAAATATATATAATATTTTATTATTTTAAAAAGGAGCGGCCCATAGTGGGGCCTGAGCCTCAAGTGAGAGGTGCCGCCGACCTACGCGCTATCAATGGAGACCCGGCGCTCTGTCATTAGGGAAATATATGTATCAAACTATCGATTTAAAAACGAAGGCAAAGAATGTGTGATGAATAAGAAGCATATGATAAATCCGAGACAATCTTTTTCTATACCCATCCAACCCTTAGTCACTGAGCCGTAATACCTCATTGACAAACCAGTATTCACATAAAATAAGGTCTTGACGACAAGGAGGATGAGAAAATGCAAATGTATCATTTCATTTGATACTGATCGAAAGAAGTGCATCCTTTTTGTAGTCATAATCATTTTCTACAATTTCTACTTATCTATGATTACAAAAAGCATTAACACAGAGCTTTTTCCTTTCGTCTTAAGATTAAAAAAACGTGGAAGCAATTAGATTTGTTTTATTACAATATCATATAGTACAATAATTTATTCTTTAATATTAATTTAAAAATTAATGAAGTACGCATTCAATAATTTCAACTAAAAAATTGTATTTTGAAATAAATTCAGAGAGTGGATGATATTAGTGGGGCGTGAGGCTGAAAGCAGAGGATGAGAATGTCTTTTGGATACTTATCTTCCCTGTGGTCCACGTATATTCGAAGGAAGAATACAATTTTGTTCCTAATTTGGAAACAGAGCATTTAGGGACAAAGCAAAAAGTTCACAAATTCAAATTATTAAGGTATGATCTTTTCGTTAGAAAGAGAGGAATAAAATTGTGAACAGCAGGGAATTTGCACAGTTTGAAGATAAGGGTTCAGGCTAGAGAAGAGACAAAAGTGTGGAGATTAAGATTTTGGAAGGGAAAAATAAAACATTCTAAAGGGATATTGCCAATAACCAAACAGAGCATTGATGGCAGAGCAGGAAATTGGTTGAATGTGGTACTTAAGCCAGTGTAGTTTCTAGCTAAGGCATTTTGCATGTAAGTCCTTGATTTATAATACTAGTTTTACGCTCATTTCGTTATCAGCTGATTGATTGATAATTGCAATTTCGTTTCTGTGAGGAACTTCGAACGCGCCAAGTATCGAATTTAGAATATTCAGTAAAAATTCAACAGACAATCCGGCGGAAAGGGCTACTTGACGCCACACAGACAAGAAAAAACTGAAATAGGCATTTATAAGAAGTACAATTTTATTTCCGTTACCAAAGGCTGAAATTCTTTACAGGTGTTTTGTCAAGTGGATGAGGATGGGTCCATTCACAATGGCAAGAGCTCTCAACACCACACTCTTTTAAGCTACCAATAGTTCACCTCGCTAGGAGGGAACACTACATCTTATAATAACCTGGAGGACTCCAGGCAGAAAGCGAGATTGTCCCACATTCAGTCATGATGTGGTCCACTGATGGATCTCTTCCAAGGGACGACAGCCATGTGCACATGGTTAGCTCAGTTCATCATATGGAAGCATTTTGATGCTCTTTCTCACTTTTAGCCTCTTGTCAGCCTGACTTCAATTAAGAACACTTTTAACACTTCCGTCTGTCCTTTAGACAAAGGGTTGGGTTGTTGAGAAAATTCTAATTTTGTTTCTGCACGAATTTTTTGACATGTGTGTTTTCAGTGTGCCATTTGGAAAAAGAAACAGAATACAGGTTTAGAGCTCTGAAATCATCTCAGAGGCTGTTGGAAGTCAATTCTTTTTTTATGTTTACTATCCTGGATGAGCTGTTGCTGGTTGCCACAAATGTGCCGGGAAGCCAGAGCTAGAGCCTTGAAAACAATCTGTCCACGTCAGGCCACCACTTCAAGAAACACAGGAATACACGGCCTTGGACAGCTTTGACAAACCTGTTGGGTTCCCACAATAGACATTTATTTCAGAATAACATAAGGATACATTTCCATAAAATACATAGTAATAAAAACCTTCTGCACCTAATGTGAGTTCCAAGTGGAAGGAATTACGAGTCCACTTAGGAAAGGAATTGATTAGAAGACAAATATCACTAAGATCGAGAAGTGTAGTCATTGAAAAATCTCACAAGGAATAAGGAAATGATACACTGAAAAATGGATGAACATAGTTTGGGGAAAAGAAAATACACATCAGATAAAAATACAAATGGTCTCTTTGGTTCAGCTGAAGATTTTTTTGAAAAGGCCTTGAAGGAATTTAAACATAGTGACCGGTGTTTAAAAATCCACCATAATTATGCAATGCAGCGATAAACATACCTCTTCTAGACCATAATGGTTGCTACAGGGACATAATCAAGAGTTGGCGAGGCTCCGCGATTGAACGTGATTCCTGCTGCGCCGAGTCTGCTGCTGCTATCAACTTGCAAAGAGTTAGAACAAAAGCTGGGTTATGTAAGTTGGATCGTTTAACAGCCATTGAGACAGACAGAACATATTGGTTCGCCACCGATTCTAATGAGGGTTTACTGCAGGGCTGTTTTACTTTACCATCTCAGCAGTGATGCACCACTTCACCAGAGTCGGCAATGTGGTGATTGTCTCACGACCATGACATCCCTGTCCAAATATCCAGTTTAATTTCAGATCTTATATTATGGATTCAAGAAATCTTAGAAGGAAAAAAAAACCATTTCTACCTTCCAGCTGAGAGACGGTGGTTATTGTGGCTGCGACATGACTTTGAGTCAGGGTTGGCCTGCAATATCAACACCACAACATATCATGAGATGACAATGGCATAACTGGAATAATTGATTACAGAATCAATAATGTTTATATTCATACTAACCTTCTCCATCTTTTAGTCAATCCCTCGAGTTCTTTCAATGTCCAAAAGGTGGCAAGTAAATCTGTAGGATAACCCACTAGTAAAACTTCTAATGGAGAGCAAATTAACTCTCCCTAAGTAGATGCATATTACCTGAGTAGATTAATTTGATAAATTAATTGGATGTAAGGAGGCCTTATAATCAAACCTGTGAAGAGCTATTAACGGCATAATTCCCTGATACTTCCAAATGATTTTAGATTATTCACCTGTTCCTTTGATATCAACCACACCACGGCCAAGTATTGGGTATACCACAGTAAGGGCAATTGCCTTGAAGCCAGCCCTTTCAGCCCTCCTTACAAGTTGTGCAACCACATTCCTGTCTTTGTAAACCTGAAAAGGAACCACACTGATCAGAGATATTTATGGAATGAAAAATACACCTAAGTTCGGGATTAAGGAGATAATTCAAACTCCTGAAAGATGTGGAACCTGGGACTTAGTCAAGAATTCAAACTTACATAGAGCTGGAAAAATCAGGTGGGCCGAAGAGTTGAGCCACCTCTATAACACTGGAAGTAGCCCATGAGGATAATGTCTGAAACAAAGCATAGCACACAATTAAATAGAGCCCAGAGACAGAATGCTGTTAAAACTTACAAGAAGAAAAAAAACTATGCCAGAAAATTTGCCTTATTGGTTTGGCACACGAATGCTAATTCTACACATTCAACTGTGCGATAACAAAAGGGAATTCAATTAAAGTGAAAACAAAAAAGCAAAGTAAAATAGTTAGATATCTAATAGATTGTAGCTGCTGATGCTGCTCTTGCTGTTGCATACTCACCTGCATGTACATTGAATTGTTGGGTTCAAGTTGTGTTTCTTCATGTTTCACAGAGTGGAACTAGTTTCAGAATGGAAATACTAAAGGAACTATTCATTAACCTTTGTATGTGATAATTGGGCTCCTTGAAATCATCCTACTTACCTATTTCAGGCAAACATCAACTGCAACTATTTCTCTTTTTTCCGTCCTACAAATTTTTGCAATTATAGACCATAGAATGCTACACTCCTTCCATGTGTTCGGTGGTTCCTAGGAGAGTACAAATGTTAATCTTTCAAAAAAAAACTCGCATGGTTGGTAACTGAAGAATTGCGAAGAAAAAGGTAAGTGCAGAGACAGGGACATCAATTCTGAGAACTCTTCAAGAAGAATAGTGAAAATGAAAAGATGTCTTGGAAAGGTATATTCCCGCAACGGATCTTTTTCAACCCTTGTGATGACCTTTTATACTTCTCAGTCAAAGTGGGCAATGCCTACTTCGTTATACTTGTGATGACAACATTGACTTCCAAGCTAATTTTCATACTAAAGTAATTTTAGAGCCTTCCAATCAGACTGCACACTAAATTCTATTGGTCCGAATGATCATTACCATTCTTCATTAAAACATTGCAACAACCTTCACATTCCCTCCCTGCTCACCCAACAATCACATATACAAATTGTTTGGATAACTCATAAGCGCACATACATAAACGTGTATGTACTATGTACACATTTATATTAGTGAAAAAGAGTGTACTTATGTGCATGTGTGTGTTTGTTTGATTATGCATATATATATATATATATGCATAACAATATTGTGCATTTGTAGATGTGTCCTATAGCATGAGAGCTGCAGCCAAATAAAATGAGGACAAGCTCAAAGAAACAGGAGCATATACCTTCAGGGTGAGCCATTTTCTGCATGGCTGTAGGAGCAATCATAATGGGCATTGAAATTTTGAGCCAAGACAATGGTTTGTGAATTCATGTCGATCCTGCTTACATCAATAATAAGAGTCGAGGTGAAACCTGTATGTTTAATCAAAGAAAGATTTTAGAGAACAGAAACACTAAGCTTGAAATAGTGATTGTGACATCACGAAAACCAACCTGCTTCAAAAAACGAAACACAGAAATATGACTCCATAAAGAGAGAATCAACCAAATGAACAACTTTTGAGGAATTACCAAATAGCAAGTGAAGAACTTACAGAATCCTTGAGAAAGCATGCAATGGTTTTCCCTAAGAGTCCACTGATCCTCAGCACCAGATGCATAATGAAATCATGCAAACCATCTTAGGCAATTTTTGCTTAGCAATGGCCTCATACTCAGAAACGTTAGTTATCTCCATGCACTTTGTTTAATTCTTCTGTTCTCAAACAATTCTGTAAGAAAATTTAGAATTACTGAATACATTTAGATCTGACCTTGAGCATCGAAACAAAATACACAAGTGAATATAAGGTACAACCTCAGTTCAAAATATTGAAAAGCTAGAAAAAAAAAAAGGAACTCCACCAGAAGAAAAAGAAGAAACAAACTCCAACTTTATCCTAACAAACAGACAAGCAGCCAAAAAAGCACACTCTAAGACAGATGAGGCAGAGTTCATTGCAGCAACTATTTACTAAACCACAAACAAATGGTCAGAGTTCCGTCACTGTGCTCCTAAAATCACCACTTCGATGATAGTCACTTGGGAAAATACTTTTAGAGATAATATTTTTCATTCCATTTCTTTTACTGCAGATTCATCATTCCAGTAACAAGAACAAGTTCCCCCTGCTCTTACTTCTTTTAATTAGAGAGCACATGTGAGACTCGCTTTGTGTTCAACTTCATCACAAAATCCTCACATTAAATTAAAAAACGACCCACCATAAGAACAATTCTGAGAGTATGAGATGATGATTTGCTAAAATCTCATGACTTTAGAAATCATAATTGTTTTTTTGACTTCTAAACAGAAAATTTGGATTAGTTCTGAATTCATGCAATCAGACCAAGACCAAATCCAAAAAAGACTGCAAAGCAGTATACACTCACACTCAACTCCGGAGAAAAAAACACTTAGGAATTAACGCAACCAAACAGAAACAATCAAATCTAACTAGAGGCAATAACACATAAAAACATAATCCAATTTTTTCATTTCAAACCCATTTCTGTACATGGAACGAAAAGAAAACGAAAACTGAATCAAACACACAAATACATTCAAGCCGGATGAACAATCCAAAAACAGAATATCAAACAGCAATGATAGGGAGGCAATAACAACCTGAAGAGATTAAACAAGAGTAAGAAAAACCTGTGAATGATTGCCCAGCCTCCTCTACAGAAGAAGATTGCATGAAAGAGGATGACTGAAGATGGATATAGTGAATGGTGGAGGAGTACTGAGAAAACTCTTTAAAACTATTCCAGTACAATACAAGAAAACAAACAAACAAAGCAATTTAAATAAAGGGGTGAATGAGGACAAAAAGGATAGGGAACAAAATGAGGGGGAAGATGAGGAGATGTGTGGATTAGTTTTCAAGGTGAGCAGCATTTCATATAAAAATCGCATCCTTTCTTGTGGCAAATTATTGAGGTCAATTTCTCTAATTTTCTCATCCACTGACGTCCCTCATGTGGGAGAGAGAGAGAGAGAGAGAGAGAAAAAGCATCCAGTAATTTGCATTGTCATCAGAGGTCTCTGTCAGATTTTAGATATGATAGCCCATCAAGTTTTCAATGCTGACGTGGCATGCTCTAATTTCTTCCACAAATTTCAGGAATCTGTAGTAATCATTTTCCAGGGAAACAAATAAAATAATCTTCAATTTATCTACCTACAATACAATAGACAATTTTTTTTTTTTTAATTATGTATTTAAAATACTTTGAAAATCTGAAAAATTTGGGATATTTTATGAAATTATAAAAGTAATTCTAGTTTTGAAATTAAAATTAATTTATAGATAGGCTTGATATGTTTTTTATTCTGGCCCACACTTTCGATTTGGCTTAAATAATAAAGGAGCTAACATAAGGTTACGGGATCATCATTGGGTCAAATATTTATAAGTATATAGTATTATAAAGTAATATGTCAAATGAATATAATTAAAAACAAGAAATATTAATTATTGTGTAAAATAAAATAAAAAATTCTTAAAGTATTTAAGTTAAAATAACAATTATTTGTAAAAAATTAGTTCAAAAGAATATGCATTTTGAGTTATTTTTATTTTAAAAAAGTAAAATAATAGAAATTATATCATTTCAACCCAAATGGTAACTCTTTGATGTTAATCTTTTAGGTGATGGGAAATGAATTAATATTTCAAATTATCTTGGATTATAAATGATAATTATTAAAATTAAAGGTTAATAAAACCTAACTCAAATTGTTTAGAGCTAAGGAGAAGAGGGATTCAGGTTGAGTCTCATATTATGATATAATATAAAGTAAACTAGATGTCAAGAATTATTAAAATTAAAAAAAAAAAAAAAGTAAATAAAGGACAATCGGTAATTATTGCTTAAAATTATATAATTAGGAAAAAAATAAATAATTAACAATATATTAACTTTTTATTTTCATTTATCATAAATTGGAGGAGCTCTATTTTGTTAGATAACGACTCAGTTATTATTGGAGTAAGTCGTCACCTTCCTTTTATTCATTTGAAATTAATTGAATCTTTGAGTCTATTAATTAAATAGTCAAAAAATTAAATACTTACTAATTAAATCTTTATTCTTCCATAATAAACTACATGTTTTGTAAAAACAAGGAATCCTCCCACTCAGTTAAATATCTGTCATTTATAGGAAAAGTTTGGGATAAACATAAATGAGTTGGATAAAGTTTTAAAAAAATGAAATAAATTGGAATAAAAAAAAAGTTATTTTCATTCATTTTTTTTCTATTTTTCAACTTTTCCATATAAATAAATATTAATTTTATAAAAATAAATTATATAAATATTAACAACTAATTTTTATTTTATAATTTTTACTTCTAATTTATTTAGAATTACATCATTGTAGTATTTATTCTTGGATTCTAACCTATGATTTCTTATCCCATCTTTTTACCATTTCAATCAGGCTGGATAGCTTATAGATCATATTTATTTTTAATAGAACTTAAGATTTAAAAACAAATGTCAATATAACTGGCCAAAACAAGTAATCATCCAGTAAAACCTAATTCAAATGGTTTAAAACCAAGGTGGGTGTGGGAAAGGAAATGATCCAAGGTTCAAGTCATGATGAAAATGAATTTGTGAGAAGCAGATTACTATGTTACAATGAGGAGTGGAGATATGTGAATATATGTGTGATGCCCCAAATCCCGAAGGTCTTTTTTTTTTTTTCGTCACTGTCCAAGTTTATTGCGACAAAGAAATCTTTATCGCTACATAATTTCTCCACTGTCCGGCTCTCTCGCCCATCCATTGGGAGAAGGCACGGCGCCTGTGTCAGCAGCGCCCTAACTTTGATGCATCGCGCCATGGCCTCCTACGTCGCGACACAACATGGCACGCCACATTATGTGCCGCGCCCGACCTTGCGCGTACGGCTATCGTGTGTGATAAAGCTTTCTGTCTTGACCAACTATGTCGCAACATAAAAATCCTATGTCGCGACAGAAATTCTCCCTACTCTAACCAACTCTATCGCGACATGATTTCTCCTTGCCTTAGCCAACTCTGTCGCGAAATATAATTGTTCTGTCGCAACACAAAACCTCTCCATTTGGCCACACTCTGTCGCGACATAAAATATTATGTCATGACATAAGCTTCCTCTGCGATTCCATTTCATTGCGACGTAAGCGTTTTGTATGATAAGCTCACCGCGCATGAATTTTGTGCGACATAAAACCCCTTCTATCACGACAAGAGTCTCATTTACCTGGTGATAGGTCGAACGCAAAGCATTTATGTCACAACACCACTCTATTAAATCACTGTGGCGACGCAAAATATTTTACATGTGACATGGTTTCTTAGCCTCGATGTGAGCTACGTCACCGACGCAGAATTGCTTTGTCGCGACATGGGAAACCCTTTGTGCGATGGCATTGCACCGTAGCATGAATCTTTGTCGCGACATGGAAACCCTTTTTGTCTTGTGTTTGCAATGCGACTGAGGAAAATACCCTATCGTGACACAACCCCATGAAATCCTATTCATGACCTGACGATTTTACGCCAGCGACCTAAAATCTCTTGACCCTAATAAAGCGCATATACCTTCCCTAACCTCTCGTCGTGACCATCTCAGTCGCGACAAGGAAACCTCTATCGCGAAATCGTCATGACAGAGAACTAGAACCCTGTCACAACAAAGAAAAGTCATGTTGCGACAGTTTCTATTAACAAGATCTAATAGCAAGTATCGTGACCAGCGGGGAATTCCTATGCGACACAAACCGAGGAAAGAACTGCGGCTCGAGGAAGCGGGAATTCAATCGCGACCTAAACCCGACAATATCACATTCTTGGCATTTCACACTGCAATGCGATATTGGGAATCCACATCGCGACAGTACTATACACTAGCCTATTTTTTAGCATTTCCTGCACCTCAAACTCTCTCCCAATGCATTTAATTCAATACTACTGCCTCTATACATATTATATAGGCAGTATAAAATCTAGGAAAACTTTCCAACACAATATTGAACAAGTCAAAATAAGTTTTTATTACAAAAGCTTGGATAAAGCATCGAGAATTCTACAATTATAAGCCAAAAATTTGGCTTCTTCCAAATTAAGACCTCAAATGTGTCCCTCTCTGGTGTACCTCCGGCACCTATAAATATTTTCCTTGTAGGGTTGGTAGATGGTCTACTATGAGTCTTCTCAAAGCAATCTGCATCTGATCAGGAGCAGCACACGTATTAGGTGAAAATACGCTGCACATTCTACTTTCGAAAATCACGTGTCATGCCCCATGTCACCAGAGGTCTCGTAGGCTCGCACATGCATTTACCATGTATGAAAAATTGTTTTCGAAACAAAAGATTTTTTGTTTTTGAAAACTCATTGGACAATCTCCGATATCAAAACCCATTGGACAACCCTCCGAAAATAAATTCATTGGACAAGCCTCTGATAAGATTTGTTGGACAACCCTTCGATATAATTTATTGGACATCCTCCAATATAATCGCTTTGCTCAAAAACCATGTCATGCACTTTCGCTCGGACTTTCACTGCGATATTACGTGCATATGAGTCTGCGAGATGTCATTTCGTATCGATTCATGTTACATGCATGATAAGTACTACATCTGACGATAATAAATCATGGATAATTCATTTTAACGTATAATTCGCGCTTCATGCCAGTATCTCACGTCAATACATCATATAAGCACATATTAAGATGAGTTTTCACACAAGTAACTTGTTGTCGTTTTAAACAATAACACATAAAAGCAAACACATAGTCCCGATGTAGTCTAAAAATTCGGTCTCGGTGCCCCAGTAGTCCCAAACATTCCAACGTTAGTCCCAAAATTTTGGGATTAAACTGCACGGTCACTCACGGCCCAAAGGAACCACATGCCATTAAATGACTCTTAAACCAAGAATAACCAAAGTAGGAGAGAACGCCTACTTATCTTGGAGGTTGGCGAAAACTCAGTTAACATCTTTGCAGAAAGGCTTCTCATTTGTCGATGATTTTTGCCTCTTGCTCACGTAGTGTGTAGATCTCAGTGTGATCTTTGAGATAAGGTGGTCGGCTCATTTCAGCCTTTCTTTTCTTTTCTTTTCTTCTTTTCATCTTTTTCCTTCTCTCCACACCTAATCCCGATCTGTGGTCAGTGGGAAATTCTCGCGCCGCCAGCCTTACATGTCCACTTTACTCGTTTTTCTTTCTTGATCTTTGTCTAAAGACTTGGTTTCCTTTCTAGTTATGTGTGAACCCCATTACCAGGTCATACGCTATCTTTTCGCTTTTTTGGGGCTTTTGAACATCTGCCATGCGTATGTGCCCCAATGTGGCCCGTAGATATTTTGTTTTTAAGCTGTTGTATTGTGTGTGTCGCGTGGACGCGTCGTTAGATGGCGATTGTCGCAGCGTGTAATTTCCATTGCCATGTCGCCTACATGGTCGTGTATGTGACATCATTTCCTTTGTGTAACGATCACTTCGAAAAATCACGAAATTTCGGTATCTCGGAGGTCGACGAGGTGTTGGATAAGCTAATTTGAAAGACAGTTACAGCGATTGAATCACGTTTATTAAATCAGATAAAAAAATCAAAATTAATTGACATATCATATAGATCAATTCTTCCAGTTTTGTCCGTTTTGGAAAAAATTGAACTTTTTCCAAATTTTCTGATCACATTATTTAATATAATAAAATGATTAAAATTATTTTACGATTTTTAAAATAGAAATAATACATAAACAAATGTCAATACTCTTCCAATAAAAAAAAAATGTATAAGGATTTGGTTCGATATGAACAGGGGCCAAAATGGGGTATGAAAAGGAAGGATTCTATAGTGTATTTCTAATATATCCATATCATTATTGTTTTGGTATAAGAAAATAGAAATAACTATAAATAAATTCTTGAGATTCAGCATGAAAAAGACCCGTGTGGTTGTCTTTACCCTAAAATTGTGTCTTTCTGTACAAATTCTGTGTTTTACTATATAATAACTTTTAAGTATTCGCCTTGTTTGTATTGATATGGACACTGTTCAATTAGTATTCACTATTCGGAATGACATACTAAAGCTATACTTTTGAATCTTAACCCGATCTATATTATTTAAAATCAGACGCTCGTATTTTACTTCTTAACGATCACATTAGGCCAAGAGGAAAATGAGTTATCGACATGGGGGATAGCTTTCATTGCACGTGTCAATTAATCTCATTAGTGTGAGAGAGGGAGAGAAGAGGAACACAGCCTCCACAAAAATCAATGAAGATGGGGGTGATTCTGAATGGGGAAGTCTTTATTATACAAATGGGAGACCAAATAAAAGTGGCCTCCGTTAGATATTTATATGGAACTAAATACCTTTCTCAACACCTTTGCCCTCTAACGACTCTCTTCTTTCCCCATTTAAAAACCATATCCCACATTTCAAAAATATTCTCTTTGTTATTTATTTGCATCCACTTTCTTTCTGTTTAATAATAAATATAGTAAGTTGAATCTACTACTATTTTTTTATGTTTTACCTTTTTCAAAAGGCTAAACACCTAAGTTAGACATGGTGATTATTTTATAGTATTAATTTGTTTTTTTGGTTTAGAATTGTTTTGAGTGCCAACAAATAAAATATTTTCAAAACTATGAAATGATGGGTTTTTGGCATTGATGAAATCATCTAGTCTTCCCTACAAGTAGATGTTGATTATTCTTTGATGCAAATGTCGGTGATGTTCAAAAGCATTATTTATGTTTATATTGAAAATTTTCCGTTTAAGTGTGTAGAGTTCACTCTTTCGCTTTGAATGGCTATTTGAAAGATTCTCAAAACAAGCAAAAAAATAATATTTTTTTTTGGTTTATAATACAATGTTACAGACTATTTAGAAGATTCTAATTACTCAAGAGTGAAATTTAAGCTTTCAACATTCTTTTTCTATTTACAGCTGTCTCTTGGCAAAGATTGCGTTTTAAATATTCAACATTCCCTCTCATCCTTTTTATTGGATTTTTTTATCATTTCAATATAATTTTGACTTGCAAATCAATGGTTTGTTAACACAGTCATTATTTTTTAATTTTGCATATAACTTATTTCTGTAAATCCCTCATCCCTTTACTCTCTTAGCCTGGAGCTGGATTAAGCTCATTCTTTTGGACTCCCCACTATTTGTTTTCTTTTATTATTATGGAAAATAAGATATTTAAATATTAGTTTTATACCTCATTAATGTGTACTAGATATTTGAATATATGTATTTTTATAATGTTTTTCTTTTACATTTAGAAATATGCATTTGAATTATTACTGGTGTTTAATTTAATTTTGGTTTCATCAATCTATTTTTAATGATTAATTTTTATATTCTATTTTAATTATATAAATTAGATAAATATAATAATTATTTTTATAACAATGATAATAATAAATTATTTATCATTTTAATTTTTTTATTAATATGTTAAGACATTATACATATATTATACAAATCATTACTTTTTATTTTTATTATTGATGGTGTTTTTCTATTGTCTGGTGAAGCCTCGAGTCTTGGGTCAGTTGGGCCAGGATCGATGTACGGCCTGCGACACGTGAAATGATGGTCGACGAGGGTGTGTGGCCCTTTTCTAAATCGCCTAAGTTAGTTTACTTTTCTTATGAAAATGAAGAAATTATTTGATGATAAGCGTTAATATTCACGATACACTTCTTGATTAAGAATGATTTTGACATTCTGAAGTAGGTGATCCACGATGACTTTCCTTGTTGGAATGGCATTCCGACATCTTCCTAATCGGGTAGGGAATCTCCTCTTCCTTATCGATAACTGAATATTTAGAGGATAATTAGAGAGTCGTGATCGTGGAGGATCCTTCTTCCCTTAATGAGTAGGTATCGGATCGTGGAGATGAAGTGTTTCGCTCTTTGCGTCCATTGTGTGGATTATCCCAGATCCTTGTCAACCACTTGGGCTTAGTTTCCCGACCTAGGTTTGCACCCCTGAGCCATTTAAGATGTCATCATGGAACGGCCTCGATGCTGACTCTATTGTCGGTGACTGGGGGCCTTGGCTTTGCTGAAGCTTCGATGGTTCGTTTTCTGGGCTATGCAAACGATTTTTAGGCACTATCGGTTGCCCCCATTGCTGGCCGAGAGCGAGGCTTGGGCAAGGGCATAATAAGATTTCTTGGATCGAGCAAGCGAATTCCACATGGTAGAGCAGGGGTTTGTTGAATTACAGGCTTTGTTTGAGTCGATCGCATTTCAATAATGATGGTTTTGGATTTTGTGCTCATTTCAGTGGCGTTCCCGGTGTTTAAAAAGCACCACGGGGGCCATATTCCCTTGTTTCCTTCAAACCTTTTTCATTATGGTCGCCGGTTTTCTTTCTCAGAATCTTCCTTTGATCATCATTCCAGACTTCTCTTAGTGATTTTCGATGCGTTATCCGGCGAGGTCGTCTCTTTGTTTTCTTCCCTAGTTTAGTGCGATGTTTATTCTTCTACCCACTGTAACCTTTTCTTGATACAGGTTGTTTTAGTTATAGACAGGTCACGGTTGTCTCCTCTCGTACTCACCCGATCATCACATTGCCTTTATCTGGGCCCGATCATTCTTCTAATTCTGCGCCTTAGGGAAGGCCCGAGGTGCAGTCACAAATGGAGCGGCGAATCAGGTGAGTCTTGCTAAGTGGTTTAGGTAGGAGCCTGGTGGGGTCATCAGTCCTGCTGGCAAAGCGGGAAAAATTGGTGAGATTAGGTACCTAGCGGGTTAGAATATTTGAAATTTCTTATGTAAAAGTATCTGCGGACGTCGTGGGTCCTAGTTGGGTCGAGCCCCTTTATGAAAAAACCTTAAGATTTTCGCTACTAAACCCCTATCACGGCGTTCAAAGTGCGGTGCCTTTGATCTTCTCACACCTCCTCTTATGGTCCCAGTTACCCCGGGATGGTTTGCATGCCAGGCGGCGCGAGAAAAGTGTAGCTTTCCTTGCACCCTTTATTAAGAGCGTCTTCTGACACTTTAACATTGCCCTTCGGCTTTCCATGTTTACAGGTGTTTTGGTCAACATGGTGTTTAAGGGAGGGCCTCGGCGTTCCTAACATAGCTCTGCTGTTGGACTTTTTTAATGTGAAAGAGGTCGCATAGGGCTTTTTGTATATTTTCAAATGGTCAGCCTTGAGTGCAGTCATTTGCAGTCTTCCATCCTCCCACAAACATTGGAAGGAGCGTTATTTCTTTATCGAGGATCGCAACTGGGAGTACAACCCTGCTGACCAGGGGGATACGCTTGGCATTTCGACAGTATAACTACCCTAGAGAATCTGCGTGAGTTTCCGTCTGTACTAGTCGGGTTGGCTTTTTACAGGTTATAAGGTGGTTCCGCCGCTGCTTTGGTTGTGTTGCCTTGGTATCCCGTCAAAGCCTGGTTAGGATAAGGAGGTGAAACGACGATTATTGAGGAAATGTCTCCCAGTTTCTGAGTTGATTAGATCATATATTCTCGGGCGTGATTGCCCGGGCCTCCTGGGCCCCACAGCCCAGGGGCCTCTCACGCCCTACAGTATAAACCTTCGTGAGGCCCTCTGCTTAGTGAGGCTTTCCTACTCGGGAAGAACTTAGGCCGGGGTTAAGTCAGTTAACAGAAGAAGAAGTTAAGCGCATAAACTTAGCTCCCAGCGCCTTGCGATTAGAGGAGTGAGATCTGAGCTTGGAGCCATCTTATAAAAAGTGTTATTTGCTGCCGAAAAGTGGGGATCGTTTGACCAAATCGCAGAAGTTGGGGCGCTCTCCATGTGGGGTGTCCCAAACCGGCGGGATTAAGAATCCTTCGGGAGGGTGTGAGCCTCATCTCATGGATCACTTGTTTGTTGGTTTTACATTGAAACTCAAGCTTCCTCTGCAATCTTTGGAGGACAAAGGGAGAAAGGGATTGCTTAGACTAAATTGGATGGGGACTGGTTTCATACTAATTCGAGCTTCTTGTCGGGGTTGTATCGTCCATTAATGGGACTCATTCAGAGATTTCAGATCTTATCTCAGGTTAAGATTCCTCCGCCCCTTATGTGGGAGCAGTATAAAGTATGTCCTGCCTTTATTTGTTCAGTCACATCCTTTGATTGATTGTAACACCTTTGTCTTGTTTACGTTGGTGGCTGCCTACATGAAAAAACTGGCGAAGGCTTGTTTGCACTCTAAAGTGCGGGGCGGTAAAACCATATAAGCGGGGAGTTTGCCTCACGACCTCGGAGGCGGGCTCTCAGGGGCTCCGATTGACACCCTAGCAGGAGGATGCAGCGAGAAGGGACGGGGATGGGCCTCAAGCATGCCTCTAAAATGTGAGAATGCGGGTTGGAAGGGCAGGGAAGAAACAGGATAAGGCTGGGTTTCTTTGCACAGCTGCCAGATGGTCGGGGATGAGAGTTTGCCAATCGCCATGGAGGAGCTAAAGGCGACCGTGGTGTTCTGGGTGATAAATTTAGGCGTGAGCGGACAAGGAAGAGCTACAGGTGGCCGGGGACGAGCTGCATCTCAAAACCAGAGCCACAGGCAGGTGCGAGGTCTGGTAGAGAGCAGGTGGGTGCCCTAAACCGAAAAGGGCTGCCGCGGGCTTGTGATGAACTCGAGACGGCGGGGCCTTGGTTGAGTCGGAAGGAGGGTGATTGGGGCGAGGACAAGGCATGTGCGGTATGGGCCTCTGGTGGCTTGCTGGCGCAAGGCTTCTAAAGTCTTCCCGGGTTTGAGCTTCAATTTTCTAGTTCCCACTGAGGACAAGGTGGGAGAATCTTACTATGACGAGGAGGATGGCCTTGGGGTGTCTTCGACTGTCCCTAGCTTTGCTCTTCTTTACCGACCAGGTGGGTGAGGTTGCAAACTCAGGCCTTGAACCTTCCAAGGCTTTTTCAGTTGTCCTTTTTGTGCTGCAGCGGTCTTAGGCTCTGCAATGACAATTTAACCTTTATTGAAGCTTGGCCAAATCTAGTCATTAATTCACGCTTTGAATCTTTGCCTTTCTCTTTCCAGCATAATGCGAAGACCCTGAGGAAGTATGTAACAACTGAACTACATGATTTTAGTTGCGAGTGGGAATTTATGCGGCCGCACTACAATGGCCAGAGTTCTTTGGCTCTTAGAAACTGAGCTTCAAGGCTCTCTTGAACTAGGTTATGAGGCTCCTTTGGACTCTAAGCTACGTGGCTCTTTAACATCTGAGCTCCTAGGTTCTCATTGAGATCCGGGCTAAGTGGCCTGCTAAGCTGCTAGGCTCTTAAAAATTGAGCTCCACAGCTCTTTGAACGAAGCTACATGGCTCTTGAAGAGGCGAGCTACTGAAACTCTTAGCAACCAGACTACTAAATCTTATCGGCGTTTCTGCTTTGGCTCTTGAACTTTGAGTTACATGGCTCTTCGTGTCAGGCTCTGGCTCATGACTGTGGCTAAATATAATGAATTACGAGGATTCGTGGCTCTTTAATATCTAGCTCTAGCTCGTCGAACTAAGCGCTACAGTGGCTGCTTGACGAACTACGAGCTCGTGGCTCTTTAATGTCAGGGCTCCACGGCTCATATGGCGAGCTCTTGGGCTCTTAACAAACCACTGAGGCTAGTGGCTCTTTGGCCGTCATCCTGGCTCTGGCTCATGGCGGCTGAGTTCACTGGAGAGCTCTTAACAGACCACTGAGCTATTTGGCTCTTTAATATCCAGAGCTCTTGGCTCGTCGAACTAAGCTCTGTTTGGCTCTTGGCAGACTCGAGCTGTGTAAACTCTTTGATATCCAGAGGCTCACGGCTCTTGTGAGGCCCGAGCCCCTCTTGGGCTCTTAACAAACTCTGAGTTACGTGGCTCTTTAATATTCGAGCTCTTGGCTCATGACGAACTGGGCTACTAGGCTCTTAACAAACCCTGAGCTACGTGGCTCTTTAATATTTGAGCTCTTGGCTCTCGTCGAACTGAGCTGCGTGGCTCTTGATGAACTCTGAGCTACGTGGCTCTTTGATGTAGAGCTCACGGCTCTTGCCAATTGAGTTCTTGGGCTCTTAACAAACTGAAGCTCGTGGCTCTTTAATATCCCGATCTCACGGCTCTCGTCGAGGCGAGCTCGTGGCTCTTTGATGATGTCCAGAGCTCCACAGAATTTCTGCTTGTGAAGGCGAGTTCTTGAGCGCAGCTGCAGCTACGTGGCTCTTTATTCTCCGAGCTCCTGGGTCTTTTCGTCTTCATTCCCTTGGGAAAGTGCGTGTAGTTTTAATGTCGAGTCGCATGGAGAATCGGGCAGGACTGCTTGACTTCCTGTGTCGAGGGCTTCTTTATAAATAACTGCCTTCCTTTATGTATGTTATACGTCGCTCCCGTTTTCCTTCCTACCTTTGCCAGTGTCGGAATTTGGACATGATGAAGCCTCAGGGTTTGATTACCATTGCACAAAGTCTGTTTGGTGGTCATAGGCCATTGTTTAGTTTTGTTGTTCTACCAGTTGTTGGAGTTGTGTTGTTCGTGTTGCTCCCCAGTCCAGCCATTTGATGGAGTTGGGCCAGGGAACACGTTGGAGAGCGTGTTGAATGTTTCAAGTCACCGTTTCATGCCACATATTATACCTCTCCTCCTATTTTACTATTTTTTTCATACTTTCTCTTTTTATTTTTTATTTTTTTATTTTTTTTTGTTTCCCCTTTCTCTTACTTGTGGTTTTTGCCTTTAATGGCTTCAAGTCCCGCTTCTTATGCTATACCTCTCCTCCCTTATTTTCTTTTTTTCTTGCTTTCCTTTTCTCTTTCTTGTGGGTTGTTTTTTTTTTTTTTTGAATAGCTATTTAGGTGTAATTTTCTAAGATGTAGAAGCGATTTTCTTGATTGTAATCTTAAAGATGTAGAAACAGTTTCTTGATTATAATTTTGGAATAGCGTAATAAAGTACCATCCTTTGGCTCACGTCTACTTGTTTGATGTTTCATGTAACCTTCCAGGGCTCTTCTGAGCCCCATGGATTTCTGATAAACCGATCTCCCTTATTCTTTCTTTACGATTTAGGTCGAAAATAAACAACAAAAAAAAGTTATTTGAACGAAAGTAGAACTGTTGCGCTTTATTAATAGATACAATCTGAGGTTTATGGGTAAAATCGCTTAATGTGCTCGGCATTCCAGGAGTGATGTAAGGTCTTTCCCTCTTCCGTTTGGAGCTCATAGTTGCCAGGTCGGATTATCCTTGATACGATATAGGGTCCCTCCCAATTGGGACCCAGTTTCCCATAAGTGGGGTCTTTCCTTGCTAGCAAGAGTTTCTTGAGTACTAGGATGCCGGGCTTAAAACTAATGGAAGCTTGACCTTTTCGATCCTTAGTACCTTCAATAACTTTGCATTTTTCGTTGGTAGTCCTCGGCGTGTTTGAACTCTCGCTTCTCCTTCGGAGGTCAAGGTTTAAGGGAAGGAGGTTTCCTCCATTCTTTCGGCGTTTGAACTTCGATCTGGTGACTTAGGCCCGACCTTGGCGAGTACCACCCCACTCGGTGCGAATGCTAAGGCGAACAGAGTCTTTTGAGTTGCAAACTTGCGTGTAGTTCTTTACGCCCATAGTACCTCGAGTAGTCACCCATTCCCTTTGGGTTTCGACAGTCTTCAATGTTGCGAGAGTCCTTATAAGTGACTTGACATTCGTTGATTTGCGGATGGTACAGGGGCGAATAGTAATTCTTGATTCAAGCTCGGCGCAAAGTTTTTAATTTCTATTTGTCGAACTATTTTCCATTCACTCCAGATACCAATACTTTTGGGATTCGAGCGGCCCGATTATGGAGCAGCCAAATGAAGTTACGTACTTTTTTCTTGGTGATTGTTGCTAATGGCTCGGCCTGTGCCCATTTGGTGAAGTAGTCCACTCCTATAATGACGAATTTGCACTAACCTATTCCAATGGGCAGGGGCCCAAGTATGTCTAATCCCCACTGCTGAAAAGGCAAGGGGCTTATGATCGGGGTCAGTGGCTCGGATAGGGGATGGGAGATCTTGGCATGCTCTTGACAGATCTTACTCTTTTTGACCAGTTCTATGGCATCTTTGGGCATCATACGATGTCATACACCTGGGGTTTTTTCCAAGCCCAGCTCCAGCTCGTTTGCACGAGATGCCTTCGTGCACCTCTCTAGAGTACGTATTTGGCACTTCCTTTCCTATGCATTTGAGGAGGGTGCGGAAAAACCTGATTTATAAAGGGTCCGCATTAAAAGGCGAATCCTATCTGACCTTGCTCTTGAGTACAGATGCACTCATGGATAACAGCGGTAATCGTTCAACGGATGGCCAGCAACAAGTTCATCCCGACTCAGCGCGGATGATCATTATTGGGGAGGACCTCGTTGGCACGGCGTCTATTGAAGGTTCCATGGTGCTGCAGGGTACTCGTATGTCGAGTCTTCTTGGCCTCTTTGTTTCCATTTAGCCAGGGCGTTTGCCTGTGAATTCTCTATTCTTGGGACATGTCTAACTGAACCGTCTGAACTTCTTGAGAAGCGACTTCAGCGTACCTTTTTGAGATTAAAGGATCATCTTTTCACCTTTCGCGTCATAGTAATCTTCTATCTGCACCACTAGCTGGGTCATTTGCGTACCTCACAGTTGATGCGGCCTCCATGGGTGGGCGAGGTTAAGTCCAACGATGGCGACTTCTGTCAGGCTTAGTTATTGGAGCTGGGCTGAATACAGTGCATATTCCGTCGATCCATCAGGAGGTCGAGAATCAGCTGCTCAGCTTCCTTGGGCTTTGGCGTTTGTCTCTGGACGACCTCGGATGGGGAGGGTGCGCCGCCAAGCTAGGTGGTTTCGGTTGGCTCTACCGAGGTGAATTCCATGATGAAATGCACTTTGGCTTTTGTCCCTTTGGCCAGTTGTTCTTAGCTTGTACCTAATGTCGAATATGACTCATGGCCCATTTCACTGAATCTTCTGAGGTTTAAGTTTATAAATATTTGCTTCATTGGATGTTCTATCGGAATCTCGATGGTTTGGGCATGGAAGTAAGGTCGAAGTCTTATGGCGGTGGTAAATAATGCTAGAACTAGCTTTTCCATCTTCAGATACCTTTCCTCTGCTCCTCTCAAAGCTCGTGCCAGTAATAGGCCAGGGTGCTGGCACCTCGCTCCCCGGCTAGGGGCGGCACTGATCAAGAATCGGAAGCGGCTAAGTAGAGCATAAAGGTTCTCCTCGCGTAGGGGCTTGCAGAATGGGGAGGCTTAAAGTGGGTTTTTAAGCGGCTGCGGGCGCCTCTTCACAATGGGCATCCCGGTGAAGGCCTTTTGAGGAGCAGAAGGGCTGACACTTGTCATTGGATGCGGACCTGGCGACTCAGGCGCAGCTATTCTCCGGTCAGTAGAACTTCTTTAGTGTTTGAGGGGTGGTCGCATGTCGAGCCACGGCTTTTATCTTAATATAGATTTTCCTCTGATACTGCTTGTTTGTTGACTATAGAGCCAGGGAATTTCCCTACAAAAAGACTCAGAATACGCGTGGTTGAGTTTAACTTCATGCGTAATCGCCGAAACCTAGAATGATTCAGCTACGTGGTCCACGTGGAGCTCGGCCTTGACCGACTTGACCAGCATGTCGTCTATGTATACTTTCATGGAGGCTCTGATATGTTTTCCATGGAACGATGCATTTACCCGACCTTTGATACGGGGTGGCCTCGGCGTTCTTCAACCCAAAGGCATACGCCCGATAACGAGTGCATTCCTACCCGGTCACAGTAAGGAGTCTTCTCTTGGTCGTTGGGGTCCATTACGATGGTTATAGCGAAAGCATCCATGAAGGCGAGGAGCTTGTGGCCCGATAATGGCGTCCACTATGAGGAATTCGATTCAAAGCGAGCTTGTGCTGAGGCCGGCGGTTGAACATCGATAAATCAATGCGAGAGTCTCCATTTCCTTCTTGCGAGAACGCCACATTATGACCCGGGCGGGATAATCTACTTCTCAGATAGCTCAGGCTTGGAGGAGTTTGCCGACCTCTTCGTTGATCGCCTTCTACCTTTTTGGGGCGAAGCTTCTTCTTTTCTGTTTTACTGGTTTGAAGGAGGGGGCAACATTCAACTTGTGGGTGATAACTGTCGGGTCAATTCCTCTCATGTTCTCTTGCTTCCAAGCGAATACGTCTACGTTTTGCTTTAAGAAGTGGATAAGGAGGTCTTTGACGTCTTTGATCGAAACTGGAATCAGAGTGTAAGAGAGGTGTTACGCATTTGCAATTAGATCAAGTTATCCCAGTTAAGCTCTTCGAGGTATTGGTCGGGTGTCCAGTTCGTCTCTCATGTTAAGCTTATCCACGTGGATGCTATCAACTACTTTCTGTTTCATTGAAGCCAAGTAGCACTCCTTGGCTATCCGCTGGTCTCCTCGAGCCATTCCTACTCCATTCTTCGTAGGGAATTTGAAAACCATATGATAGGCAGAAGGGATGACCCTTATAGCATTGAGAGAAGGCATGCCCAGTAACATGTTTGCCGATGGGACCTCCACTATGAAGAATTTTATCATCGTTGTGGCCTGGCATGGGTGGTCTCCCAAAGTGAGTACGGTGTGCCGACCCGGTGTACTTTCTCTCGGAGAATCCCACTTAGTGGGCGTTTACGGATTCGAAGCTTCTCCTTCCGATGCCCATTTGTCAAATGCGGATCACGAGAATGATGTCGGTCGAAACCCATTGTCGATTAGGACCTATAGGCTATTTTTATTGGCGGCGACCCTTATTGCCTGGTGGGTGTCATGGGGATGTTGGTAGCCTTCGGTCGTCGAAGGTTATGGTGGTATCGTCGGGGAGCTTGGACCGCGGCTGCACCTCACAGTGTCTCCGCGATGCGAATTTGCGTAGGTGAGCCTTCTTAGCTAAGCCCCGGATTCCCCACAGCCGTGAATCCTTGGAAATCACAGTGATCTCTCCCTAGGGGGCGATCTTGAGTTGGGGGCTGGGCGACGGTGGTGGAGAAGGTGCACAGTTAGATTTTCGAGGCCTGTAAAGGCGAGTGTCCACATCGGATTAGAGGTCGATTTGCTTTTTTCAGCCCAATCTGGAGTCATGTCGATGCCCGTAGTCTCTGTGGAGCCACTAGCAATATTTGGGTCATGTCTCTTTTCTTTGGAATTAAGTCTTCATACAGAAGGTCATCTTAAAAACTTCTCGTGCTACACCTCGTATAGGACTTGAGACAAAGTGTCGGGGGTGGTGAGGTGGACTACGGTTGAAGCTTGGTACAGGGTGGACAAGCGATCAGCGTTACCTCTTCTCTTTGGAGATCGATCTGTCTTCATCCCTCGGAAGTGGAATGTTTAGGTCTCTTCATCTCCTGAGAACCACGGTCACACTTTTTTTCACCGTCTGCTTTTCTCATTTTTGCGCGCGGAAGAGCTTCCCAAATAGACATTAAGCCTCCTGCGAGTTGATGTATTTTTACTGCTTTGGCAAACTTTACCTCGGCTAAGTGCCTTGCACGAGGGTTCTTCGGGTGAGACATTAGATTTTTGGTTGGCCTTTGTTGAGGCTATAAGGCGGTGATGTGGCCAATTTTCATCGAGATGTCTACCCTTAATGATTACGGCGGGTTTGGGCACTTTGGACGTAGGACCTCAGGTTTTCTTGAGGGCCTTACTTTATGGTCAGCAGGTGGTAGCTCAGCTTCAGGTATGTCCGGGCTTCGATGAAGTGGGACACGAAAGTGATGGAGAGTTCTTTGAAGGATGAGATCGAGGCTAGTGGGAGCCTGTTGAACCATGCCAAGGCCGAGCCCTTAAGCATGATAGAAAAGGCTCTACATCTCACAAAGTCTTGGTATCCATGCAGCTCCATCTTATTCTTGTAGGTGTTGAGGTGGTGTACGGGGTCTTTCGTCCCGTCGAAAGCTTCGATCTGCGGCATTCTAAACTTGTTGGGAGAGGGAAGTGTGGTACATGGTGAGCGAGGATTCAGTTTGTTGGCACGGAAAAGTCCATGGGGCCCAGGGAGGCTCGACCTTTTACAACCTCCTTCATGTGGTTGAGCTCTTGTTGAATGTCCTGGAGCAAGAAATTTGCTCCAGATTGTTCCCCACTTCCTGCGATGAGGATTGGCTCTTCACCTCCATACGTCCACGCGAGCATCCTGCGATGCCATCTTCGGGAGGTGTATGTAGGATCATGCCCCCTTTGGTCGACTATTTTCCTGCTCCTCGATCAACGTCACCGAGGGCGTAGGGTGTTCTTGCTCCTCTATATAATGGTATTGGCGCCATTGGGCTGTTGTTGCCTCGTAATGGCGTGCGCAATACGGTGAGTTGCCCGACTCCCTTAGAAGAAATTGATTGATGAGACGGAGTGCTTCCATCTCATTGCTAGCGGTGTGAGGAGCTCCGAGAGCGTCTCTTAGTTGTTGACTGTCAACGTCGTCCTGTTGGTCTTGCGTCCTCGGGGGGTTGGCGTGACTCTTGGTCATGTTTCGTCAATACCGTCGGTCCCGATGAATCGGTTTATTTGTAAAGGAGCAGTTGTTCGCGAGGCAGCCGGCCCGATGGTGTTTTTATTGATCTTGGGGTACGGAGGCGCCTGGAGTCATTTGGCGGTCATCGGAGCGGATGATGCGATCTAAAGCCTACCCATTTGAAAGGGTGGTCCGGTGGGGGTGTCGGCCAGGCGCCGCCAATCACAGTTGGTTTTAACAGCATGAAGGAAGAAATTACCATTTGTTAATGGCGTTGTGACTACGTGCCTTTTCTTTAGTGGAATGGTTCGGTGTTATCGTGGGTGATCGCGATGACTTTCGCTTTGTTAGATAGGCGGTATGGCGTGATTGAATGGTGAATCTCTCTTCGCCTTAAGCTCGCGAATATTTGGGATAATTAGGGAGGCGTGATCGTGGGGATCCTTGCTTGCAATGGTAGGTATCGGATCAAGAGATTGAGTCTTTCCTTTCTGGCACACAGCGGTTGGCAGTGGATTATCCCGTCACTTGTCCAGGCCAGCCCCAGAGCTTAGTTTTAGCCACAGGCTGCCACTGCCAAGACAATCGGGGCGTCGTCATGGGCCGGGCCCCTACGTGTGGCTCTCTTTGTCGGAGGACGCTAACACCTTTCCGGCTTCACTTGATGGTTCGTTTTCTAAGCTTTGCGTCTTGGGCTGTCTAAGCTTGATTTTTGAGCCTTTATTAATTATAATAATAAAGTTAAACAAATTGCTTTCATATTATAATTACAATGTTTAATAAACAACTTAATGCTTAATAAAATACAATATTACAAAAACAAACTAACTTCATATACTTAATACTATTAAGCCTTATTCAAGCTAAATAAAAGTTATGTTCGACATTGATAAAAAAAATAAAACCCTCATAGTGAATCTAAGAGGCGTTAGGTTTTTTGCCTTTGTTGAAAGCTATTTACTTTAGACTATGAGCTGCTTTTTCTATTTTTATGACTTAATGCTGATTTTTTGAAATTTTTATTGAATAGAAAAAGTTATGCTTTTTCTAAGTGATTTTCTATTAAAAGATAAACATGTAATTTTTATTTAAAAATTAATTTTCTCAAAATTAAAAAGTTTAAGGTGTTTCTTTTTTTCTTCGTTAGCCTTCTTGATATTTTTTTTTTTTAAATTAATTTCTCACAAAAATTTTGGATAAGATGTTATTTTCCTTAAATTATATATATTTAACATCTAACAGATGATTATTTTTAATTTTAAAAAAAATTATTAATCATAGTAACTTTTATTTTTATAAACACGATAAACTGTAATATAAAGATTAGATAAATATTTTCATTTTATCATAATGATAAGAATAAAATTATAATCATACAAATATTATTAGAATTAAACTATTTTTTTAATACATGAAAGTTAGTGATTTTCAGTTAATAAAAATAAATAACTTAATACTTAATATAAATAAAGTGTTGAAAAATAAGCATAATTCTGACATTTAGCAAAAAACAAAAATAAAACAATAATTTAACACTTAATATAAATAAAGTGTTAGAAATAATAAGCACTATTTAGCATTAAATGGCCCTAAATCTTCATTTGCACTGAATATTAAAATTTTAAATAATAGTTTTAATTCCCTTCAAAAATAAATTTAAAAAAATAAATAAACTAGCATCTTCAATTGGATGGTTCGTCCCATTTTAACAAAATATTTTTTTTTTGAAAAGAAAATAATTTCCCACATTGTTTAAACTAACAGCCCATCGATTTAAAAGCATACAATCGAATTAATTAAAAGCTACAAGGATATGATATGGGTTAATAGCATAATGAATTGGGCACAGCGCTTTCTGCGTTTGATAATTACATGATGGTATAATACGTATGACATCGTTCTGCATCTGCTTGTGGCTATAGTTCAGATTTGATGTCTTGTCGGAATTTGTTTTCTTTATTCGAATCGGCTGTGTATGAATTATAGCGAGGCGGATGGCCGAATTGTCGTGTAAGGCAATGCAAGCCAGTAGCCTTCGCGTAAAAACTGACAACAAAAATCGAGAAAAAGCAAGTAAAAATCCAAATTTTTGTTAAAGAATCACTTTATTGAAAATGAAAAATTGTAAAAAAAAATGTAGAAAGGTAATTTCAGACCAAGAATGATAAAAAAAAAAATCACTCGTCCTTAATTAAAAAAAAATGATAGAAAGAATAAGATGAGAGATATTGAGTTATTTAAATTAGTGGGAATTCATTAGGTTGTGTTTGGTATTGAAAAATTTAATGGAAAAATAAGGGGAAATTTAAAAAAAAAATTGACAAGAAGAATAAGTGATGGAAAAAATTAGAGTTAAAACGGTTAAATTATTTTCTATTTCTATTTTAAAATCATTTTTATTTGTTTATATTCATCAATATAAAAATTTAATAATCCAAAAATAATTAAAATATATATAAATTTGGCTCATATTCAGGAAAATGCATCTATGGAGTGACCACATTTATCATTTAGGCTTGTATTTTTTTGTATTTGGGGGATAGAATATAATAGGTTGGGAATTAGGGAGTTTTGGTTAATGTAAGTAGCCTAATAAAATTGTGGAAAAGATTGAATCGCTGTGGATATAGGCATAGTGTCAAAGTTAAAATACATAAAGATGTGCTTCTGTGTGTGGTTGGGTTGCTTTTGTTTTTTCATTTTTCAATTCATTATTGATTGTTGCAGGTTGCAAAGCATATCCCAAATTTTATAAGAAGGGTGACGTTATACGGTACCATTGAACAGCCAAAAATCTATCATAATTTTATAAAAATAGTGGTTTTTGGGTGGAGTTATAAAGAAAGGAATAAAGTTTATAATAGATATTTATGTTATTTAATTTTTATATTTTTCAAATTTACTCTTGAAAACTTTATATTTTGTTATGAAAACTTTCTATTTTTATAAATGATGTCTCATACCAAGCATTTTCCATATACGAGGAAATGATTAGGTAACTTTTTTAAGAATAGTTATTATCTAAGACTCCCTGTCGTTTCATACCCCAGTGGATAACATAAATCAAACTAAGTTAAACATTTGAACAAAAAGATGAAGTAAATTAAGATTTATTGAGCCTATTGTGATATGATGAGAAGGATTCTTCAAGTCAGACCTGATGCATATCATATGCTCTATAATATCTAAAGAAAAATAAACTTCCAGAAATTCATCAGTTCTTCCTTTTTATTAGGGATTTCAAGTACCAAACAAAGCGGTAAATCCCCAGCGATCAGAAGGGCACCTAAGTCATATGCAAGAACAGATACATCTGCCTTTACTCCTTTGATCATAAGTCAAAGCCACTTCCTCTCAACCTCTGCTTTCTCTTATAGATTTCCTTGACCAGGGTTCCTCTTGATGAATCTCAACCTCTTCTTTCTGAATCTCAACACTTCTTTCTCTGCAAATTTCTTGACCAGTTCTCTTGATGAATCTCAACCTCTTCTTTCTGAATCTCAACCTCTTCTTTCTGCAAATTTCTTGACCAGTTCCCTCAGTGGTCTCTAGCCCTCTTCTTTCTCTGCAAGTTCTTATTAGTTCTTTGATCAATCTCCTTCCTTCTTTCTCACCACAATTTCGCCATGGTGCACCACTTCATGTTGCATGCGACTTTGCCCTCGCCCCAATTTCCCGCCAATTTAACCCTCGTTTCCCCACCTCCGCACGCCACCGCCTCCCACTTCTTTGTAGATTCCACCACGTCGAAAAGGTCCACGCCTCGATCACTCTCAGCCACCCACATCCATTCTTGCCAGTCTTCAAACGCACCTTTGTATAAAGTGGCGAGGAATTATATTTTCCAGCTTCCTCATGAAACTGCGAAAATCTGCATGCGGTGCAGGCCTCACCGAATTATTGGAAACGATCGCGAGGGACAGTTTAAGTAACATCCCCCATGATCGGCGAAAATTTGCTCAGCCACTGATGCGGCGGAGGAAGACACCAGCTTAGGCCCCGTACAGCCTTTGGCTGTCCAATACCTGTCAGGACTTTGGCTATCACCCAGGCCTCAGCTGCCAAACGTGTGATTGTCAGAAGGAGAAAGCAATGCCAGAGCTTGTGGCGGAAAATCGACTTGAATGTAATGGAAACCAAAGGAGATGGTAAGGATGGTGAGGAATGAGATGCAGTCGTAGTTGAATTCCCCTTAACATGTCTGTTCTTGCCCTGCAACTCTTCTTGACCCTCCATTTTGAGGTACTTCTCCGCCGTATCTTGTGGAAGTAAGCTTTCTTGACCAACAGTTGATGGGGGCTGCTTTCTTTCCTGGGACTCAGATTTGAGGTACTTCTCCGCCATATCCGCTGACAGTGAGGTTTTTTGACAAACAGTTGGTGGGGACTGCTGAGGCAGTAATGGTGATTGGGGCAATTCCTCTGCCTTTGTCGCAGTCTTTTCTGGGACTCAGATTTGAGGTGCTTCTCCGCCATATCCGGTGAAATGGCTTTTGGACTAATCAGGTTGGTGAGAGGCTGCTGAGACGTAATGGTGATTGCGACGAATAGTGTCATCCCTTTACATCACTGGCGGCGATGCACCCACAATTCAGGTTTGACATTCCCGCTCGCCCTCTGGTGGCTCTATACTGTGAACCCAGAAGGATCCCAGTTACATGGGCGGCAGTGGGTTTGCTGAGACCCATGATTTTGATTCAGGGATGAATCTCCGACAATCAGAACTTGGGGAGCTGAGTTGCCTTAACTAGAGGTTGGTTTTGAAAGTTCTCTCTCATCTCCAGAACTGGGAGTGGGTTTTTTGAAGATTCTCCTGCTTATCTCCAGGAACTTCAGATTGGGTTTGAAGATTCTCTTGTCTCTGGGACTTCCAGGTGGGTTTTGGAAGGATTCTCTGTATCTCAGGAACTTCAGATTGGGCACAGGAGTCTCTCACACCTCTCGCTGGTTGAACTTTGAATCGTGGCGTGTCACAGGACTCAGTTAGTTTGCAAGATTCAGTGCTATCAACTTCCGGAACTGAGCTTTTGAAGATTCTCGTTCCTATTCGGCTCTGACCCCGTTTGGACCGTAATGCGTCGGCATTTGCAGTGGGGATTAGCCTGTCACACCATGAGGAAGAACTTAGGCATTATGCAAATTAAGGTTGTATTTAGATCGTTAATAACCAAAAAAAAAAAAAAGATACATTAAAGGGAAAATAACATCTTGATTTAATAACAAATTTTTACGAAAATTAAATATAAACAAAGTACTTGATTAAAATAGATAATATGAGTTTTTTAAAAATCATCTAGATAGATTTTTTTTTTTCCTTTTCATTTGACAATCAACTTTAATTTGTATAAGGTAAATATCAGCTTCCAATAGGCACATTTGACCACAATAATCAGGACAGGCCCAATACCTGATCATATAACATTCATATTCATCAGTCATCTACTTGTGCCATAAATAAATATTTTTAAGAAAATGTTGGAGTTGATGATGGGAGGTGATGTTTGGAAGAAATTAACTACTTCAGAGAGTAATTACTAAGTGCATTAAGAAGAGAGCCCTTGTTTGGCCCCGGACAAGGCTTCCTGGAACCACCTGTCAAGACTACAGTTCCATTTAGGAAGGAACATTTCCCAACTAATTGCGCTAGGGACTCTTTAAGGACTGCTGCTCAATCTCTTAAAACTGCCTTCCATTGAGTCCCAATGCATTTCAAATGACTAGAACGGCACCACCTTTTGTGCACAATGAATAGTGTTGCTTGCCCTATTCTTCTGTATAATTGGTGTTCCGAAATCAAGAAATCCGCACTGCAGAACTAGTAATTGGACGTAAGTTTATGTACTGGTTGCTTCTGGAGCAAAGAAGAATGGCGGAAGATGCTGGTGGAGGGTGGCAGCAGCTGAGAGAAAAGGGATGCAAGGGAAGAGGCTGCCGGTGAGGGTGTTTAACGAAGCGCCAAATGTCCATTTTGCGTTTTAAAATTTGTCAAGCTGAACAGTTTTATTCCTGGTTTATATAACAAGAAAATGGCAACCATGGAGGGATGAATATTCTGGTTTATGTCTAACACTTGTTTCATGCCACATTCTTTTTGATTTCTACTTTTCAGCACCAAGGAATATATTAACATGTTCACTTTGCTTCAAAACTACAAACAACTATAAGCCTAACATAATGTCCCAAGAATAACATGGAGAAAAGGAGTCTCTTCCTTGTTATCTAGGAGAGGAACCAACTTTACTTTCAAACCTCCAGATTCTTGATCAGTATCAACAAGTCTCTTTACCAACCCTTCACAACTCCATGATCAGGGTAGTATTTACAATTAATTGTGGAAAGATTTTCCCTGGGGTGTGACACCACATATAGGACAATTTTGGTGGAATGTCTTTCACCTGAAAGGTCAGTTTAGTTGGTTTGAACTTGGGTTAGCTAACTGTTCAATTCAAGATCCATAGGATTATTGGTTGGGTTGCGTGTAAACCGGTATGAATACTGATCACGATTATCTATATATAGAAAAGAAAAGAAAAGAAAAGAAAAGGCTCATCCTGCATATATGAGGTGATGTCCATTTGGCCCTCTTTCATCTTCTTGACCCAGCTTTTTTTAAGTTCATTTTTCTACCTCAATTTCATTTTTCTACAACTTTAGGGATATTAAATGGAGGGTTTTATTGTCTCTTTTAATTCTTGCACAATTTTGTCTAAGATATATATTCTTTAATATATTGGTTTTCATAATAATCATTTTAACATTATTTTAGTTTAAATATTATTTTATATTATTTAAAATATATATATATATATATATATATATATATATATATATATATACTCATATATATATATATATATATATTTATGGTTATTATAAAAGCCTACTTGGCTTGGGCTGGAGGGTGACAGGGCAGGCGAATGCCTGTCAGTTCCGAATGAAAACTCCGACACACCTGCGCCTTCTTCTGAAAGGCTGAATCTCAGTGAGGGTACACTCCACTTTTCATGTGCATCTTCAAAAGAAAAAGCGATCAAAAGATTCAGGAGGGTTTTAGGTAGAGCAAGGGGACGGCTCTTACTTTACTGTGCAGTTCAATACAGATTACGGCTTCACAACTACTACTAATGTTATCACCATTTTGTGCATTTCATAGCAAGAAGAAAAATGACCCATAGAATATATTGATTCTTGTAAGACAACCCACTTCCCTACAAGTCATGTAAGAATAATAAATTTCGAACCCATACAAAACAACAAAATAAGGAAGGAGGAGATCTTGATGATTCGCCCCTTGAGTGTTGAGCTCATTTGCTCCCTGCTCCCAAGAATCTGGCTGATTCTGCTTTGGAGTCATCTGATTCTGGTTCAGTTCAGCTCTCATTGTTTCTTGAGATTCTTGCTGAATGTAAACAGCAGGCGTAGCCAGAGTAGCACAAGAAATATTCTTCTTGTAGCCGGTTGCTTGTGCATAACCCACTGTTTTCTCTAACATCCTTCCCTCACCCCAAGCCTGTAAATGAATTCCTCCGGAAATAATAGCTCCCCACTTAGATGATTTTGGCTCAAATTCAGCTGGTCTAATCTTGGAAGAGTCCCTAAATTTGTAGGGACTATCCCATTTAGGCTGTTCTTGTCTAGAGACAGTGGGGTGGTGAGATTCCTCAAGGATGGGAAATAATTGGGTATGGGCCCTGTTAACCCACATCCTGAAAAGCTCAATACTGTGAGCTTTCTGAGTGTCCCTAAGAACAGGGGTATCCCTGTGTTTAAGGGGTTGTGTTGAATCAATAAGTACTCTAAATGCTCCATACCTGATAGGGTCTCAGGCATTGGCCCTGTTAGAAAATTATTGCTCAAATCCAGTAAGACCAACCTCTTCAGCTTCCCCAAATCTTGGGGTATTCTTCCAGCAATCCTGTTAGACCCCAAATCAAATTTTTGGAGGAGATGAAGATTACCCAATGTAGAAGGCAGCCTCCCTTCCAGGCCATTCCAGCTGAGGTCCAAAATGGTCAAGCTTTTCAACCCCCCAATCTCAGCTGGGATTTCACCACTCAGGTTGTTGTAGCTGAGGTCAAGCACTAAAACTCCCAACCCACCAAGCTCTTTTTGTATTTCTCCCTGTAGGTGTTCTGAGTCAAACAAAGTACCCTCAGGATTTAGGTGTCCCCGGGCTTGGGAATCTCTCCTTGGAGAGATGGGTTTGATTCAAGGGCTATATGCTCTAAGGAAGAGAACCCACCAAAAAGTTCTGGAGAAAGAAAGACTGATGAAGTCAAGAAACATTCAAAAATGGAGAGAGTTCTCAGATAAGGTAACTTGAGCAGGGACTTTGCAGGGAGACTAGCGTTGGCTTTACAAGGAGGGATAAGAACATCAGGGCCAACATGAATCTTGGTAACATGAAAGATTGGTGGATCTTCTTGGCTAATCTCACACTGAATACCCGGCCAGGGAGTGTCGGAGCATGGCTGTGGATGCATCTCCAGCCAGCTTGGGGTCTTCCAGAAGGGAACCATAACTTCAAAAAGCCCAACAGTTCCCCTCCCCTCCATTAATGCTGCTGCATTTCTGCTTCCAGTTTCACCACCATCTGAGGCAATAATCACCATAGGTGCAAACAAGCAACCCACAAGAAGAAAACGCCTAGAAGCCATGAAAGAACCAAGAGTAGAGAACCCTTTAAATTAAAAGAAGGGAAGGGAAAAGAATAAGTGTTCAATCACTATCATGTCAGTGTAAGGGGAACCTTAAGTTGTCGCATCTGGCTCCCACAAATACATGAGAGTGAAGATGACAGTGTGAGTTTTACATGGAAATGGAATAGATAATGGTGGAGTAACAGTTACCACAAGAGGAAACATCTGTCAGAATAATAGTGACATGATGAGACATTGCCATTTCTCAGTAACACATATGAGGTCGACTCAACAAAGAAGCTTTTTCAGCCGATCTCTCTCTCTCTCTCTCTCTTTTCTCTCTCTTCTCCAAACCCCGAGAACTTGTTGCATGCCGCAGGCCTCTATTGTAATCTCTTATCTCTCCCATCCATAGCATTGTCCCCGAGTGAAGCTTTTATACTAGTCACTAGGTGTAATCGCTGTTTGGTACAATTTTTCTGTTCGTCCAAATGAATCATGATTAGAAAAAGATCACTAGAGATAGTAGGGCTTTTACTTATTTACCTACGTACTTTATTTATGTCAAAAAATCTCCTCGCAATGTCTCAAACAAATTATTAGTTTGGTTGTATGAGCTTCAAGATATTGTGGTTATCTTCTTTGTAAGGCTATGTTTTATATCTAAAAATTTAAAATTTTTGAGAGAAAAATGTAGAGGAAATAAATAGGAAACAAAAAGTAGAATAAAAGGAGAAAAATTGAAAGAAAATCTGACATATTAATTTTTTATTTATATTTTAAATCAAATTTATTTATTTTTAACTCATCAATATAAAAAGATTAAATAATTTAAAAGCATGTGATCACAATTTCATCCATTTCACATCAAGTGTGGTATTTTTTCTATATTTAGAGATAGTAAATCCATTTTTTTCACTTTCCTTTCGAATCCATAATCTCTAAAAATCTAACTTTGAAATTGCTATTCAAATCCTCAAATAATATAGAAAAATTTGAAGACTAATGCTTTACTATTCACTTTTTTATAATTATAAATTTTTAAAAACCAGACTTTCCTCTCACTATTTACATCTCTATGTTTGGAAATGTAAATGAAAATGGTTAAGCAGAGATTTTTTGGTTAAAATTTCCATATATAATGGAATAAATTAAGAATGGCTAAGTGTTCTAAAAATATATAAGTTTTTAAGCAAATATATTTGATTTTCTTTCTGATATTTCAATAGACTAGCAAACATAAAATAATCATTTTTTTTTAGTATCTTTTTCTTTTCCTTAATTATACTGACCCTAAGGAAATGTTTATTCCAGTTCCTTTATCAAGAGAAATTAAATTAATGGACTATGCAAATATTCATCGTGACTCAAACAAATTTAATTGAGGCCAAACCAACTGGCCCAATTAAGAGGGTTGGATCTATTTGACCTGTTTTTAAACTTATTTTTATTCTCAAGAAGAAAACAAATAAAACAGGAGAAACCTTTGATTACTCAATTTTTTCTTGTGTGAAAAGCAGCGCAAAAATACTACATCAAAGAATATAGAGAATAGATTCCAGGCATGAAATGGTGTTCGTTGTGTTTTTTAAGCTGTTACCAGCAATTTTTTAAAAACCTAGAGACCAAAGCAGCACTATTTCCATCCACTCACCACGTATAACATGCATGCAGTGAACGAAAATGTTTTAAGACATCAAACTCAAAAACGTTATCCATTCTTGTAATAAGCATAAAGCTCAGAATCTCTACAGGATGACAATCAGTTACTAGATGTTGTTATTAAAAATATAAGAACATTTAATTAGTGCCAACTAATTGTACTCTTTTTGTTACAAATTTTGCCTTTCAAAAGGTTATCTTTATATCTTACTCTTTTGATCGGGTTTATATCACTTGTCACGTAGTCTTTTATGAACATATATTCAAATGGCTATGTTTCTCTTCTAAT
Organism: Tetrastigma voinierianum; assembly: GCA_016808115.1. Classification (NCBI taxonomy): domain Eukaryota; kingdom Viridiplantae; phylum Streptophyta; class Magnoliopsida; order Vitales; family Vitaceae; genus Tetrastigma; species Tetrastigma voinierianum. Next base: position 32,112 of record JAEQBH010009039.1, on the reverse strand, counting down.
TCATCTTTGCCATCCACCTTCTTTGTTCATGCAATTCTTCTCCTTTGAGTTTCATAAAGATGTCTTCTTCAAACATTACTACAAAACTATTTGTAGTTGTCACCAATTTTAGTGTCATTTTAAAGTTGATAAAAGGTGTGACCCACATTATATAAAAAATAGTTAGTTTTAGATTTATAGTTTCATTTTTACGAGTGATCATATGAAATTAAGTGTTGGAGTAGCTAGATGGTGCTGTTAATTTTTATATTAAGGTATCATTTTTTTGAAAAGTGTAACCCATATTGAACTTTTTATTTTTTTATTTAGATTTATTGCTGTCATTTTTTGAAAGTGACACCACTCTCAAATTTGTAAATTTTATAACTCAATGATCATTTTATTATTATTATTATTATTATTATTATTATTATTATTTGTTATTATATTGTATATGCATATCATTAATATATATAAAATTTTATTTATTTAAGCAGACAAACTCATCTTCTTCCATCTTTTCTTGAATCCATAGAAAACTCTGTGTGAGTTTTTTATAAGAAATATAATCACAACAAAATAATATAAGAAATGATTTCTTTAGTATCTCCAATAAATTTAATATATATACAATAAATATATAAGTACATTTTATCCCAAAATAATGTAATAATTGTTATGTATAATAAAATGCATTTATATCTTAGTCATTTCCCTATATAAGTAATTGCTAGGAAAGAATATTCTAATATATTTTGTTTAGGTAAATTTTAAGAATAAAGTGATTTGTATTATATATTTTTCTTTAAATAATAATCTTATTTCTTGTTTAATTGTTCAATTGTTTTAAAAATAATTTTTTTTAGGTTTGTAATATTTTAAATACTTGAAAAATTCTAAAACCCTTTCAAATAAATTATAGAAAAGAACTTGTTTTTAATATATTTTTGTTTTGATGTTTTTTGGAATAAAGTGATTTATTATTATTTTAAATAATAATTTTATAATTAATTTCTATATAAGTAATTATAGAGAAGCATATTTTAATATATGTTGTTTAGATATAAGTAATTTACTTTATTTTTCTTTAAATAATAATCTTTTATTGTTTAATTTGTAGATTCTTATAAATAAATTTTTAGAGTTGTTATAGATTCATAAATACTTAAAATTTCTAAAAACTATCTTTCAAATAAATTATAAAGAAAAATGTTCTAATATATTTTATTTTATATGGATTTTTAAGAATAAAGTGATTTATTATTATAATTTAGATAAGTTTATGGGTTAGTCAACATATATTGCGTAAGTGTTAAAAACATAATATTCATTTTAGAGTTTCAAATCTATAGAAAGCACGATGCATAGGTGAGTTGATAATTTAACATGATATTATAGCTTGATTAAGTAGGAGATCATGAGTTCAATACCTCCATCTGCAATTTAAATCCCTATTTGATTATTTGAAAGTCCAAAAAGAATTATGTTTGGTTTGTTTGATTATACGTGCGAGGTATGGGGGCTCTTTCGAGTAACCATCTATCGATCGATAGGACTAGCGCTATGTTGAAGTAACACCTTTTATTTATGGTGACTTATTATAAATACTTATATCTCTTTCAGTAGTGACTGAATATATATATATATATATATATATATATATATATATATATATATATATATATATATACATTGGATGTACACCATGCATATTTAAACCATGACTTGGATGAGGAAGTTTTCATAAGTAAACCACTAGAGTTTGTTAATTGATATTTTCCTAATCATGTTTTCAAGTTAATTAAAACATTTAGTTGCATTAAACAAGCTCTTCTAGCTTGGTTTACAATATTAATTTATTTTGTGTGCGCATAGGTTTTGTTTGCTCCATGATTGATCATTTTATGAGTGACATCCCATTTTCCGCTTATTGCCTTTAAGAATCCGATGTTATTATTATTTTGGTCTATGCTATTGTGTTTTAGATTATCGATGGTAATCTTGCTTTCCGAGCTTCCCAACTTGTTACATCCTTAAAATGCTGTTTCTTTTCTTTGCAATCTTGGTGTCTTCAATTTCTTTTGATAGACACATCCAACCAGTAAGAAATTTGCCATTTTCAACTATTGGCTGACTGAAAAGCGGGCTAAGCCAGGCCTTTGGCTGTGTAACCGGTCGGGTCGTGCGACATAAAAAGAGTGGCCATGGCTGATGGGGTGCCATTGTGCCATCTTAGTTGACCCACCCATGTCAATTCTCCTTTTCATATAAAATTACATCAATAATACCCTCTCCCAACAACTATATAATGGCTAGTTTTAGAGTATAAAAGTCTTTGCATGTTAAATAACCATAAGCCATTACTCCTAACAAGCCCCATCTGCATGTGACCTAGTTTGAAGGATAAATAGAGTAAATCACTCACATTATTACTACTTTTCATGTTTGTTGGATTATCTCAATCGAGACCAAGATGTTGAAAGAGATTAATGATGAATAAAGAATATGAAAATTGAAGAACTATATATTTATTCTTTTAAATGTATTAAATGTGACTCTGCATTTTTAACGGTTTGAAAGTAATGCATATGATTGATAGTTGGGTGGAGTTGCCAACCTAGTTGGGATCTTGTCAAACTATAGTGATGCAATTCTTAACTCTTTTCTTGTAGTTTGTTAAAATTTTGAATAAAAAAGAATCGTATTTTTTATATTTTCTTTTCTTTATCTTCTAATATTTCAAATTTTTGTTATTTTGAAAAACATAAATATAAATATATGTTTTCTTGGTTTTTAAAAATAAAAAATTAGCATTTCCACAAATTATGCAATTCCTGAGAGCTAAACCCATACAATTTTTTAAAAAAATTGATTTAATTACGAAACAAAATTTAATATGGGTCGACCCGGAGTCGATCGACGCACGCACGGTCGTGACCGCGACCACCAAACGTGACTAGCCACAACGTGGTCATGCCGGGGCCGATCGTTTGACGTGGCGGTGTGACTCGACGGATTTTTAAGTGGGTCCGGCCAGCGTCATTGACGGTTCGCCGGCGCAAAATTAGCGAATCGGCGGAAACCACGACCTCTTGGACAGTCTATTTTTTTGGTATGGAGCTAGGTTTTTCATTCTCAATGAACTTTTCATTTTAAGTAGCAAAAAATACATAATTAATGTTCCATTCAAACTCTACTAGCACTCCTATAGTAGCCTTAGTAAAATCTTGTCCCGGATAGAGAGCCTATTCCAAATGAGATTTTAAATCGGTGCATTATCGGTATTCTTCAATATATAACAATTACATGTCCCAATGTAACTTTTGTTGTCCATAAGACCTTTTAATTCATGTTCAAACACATAATGATCAATTAACTCACTATTAATAGTATTTTTTTTTTTATTATTTGAATGATAGAATTGACTATTCTCATTACAACTTTGTAGCGTCCCATCAGTTCTTGTCATTTTCTTTGACTAGTCAGTACTTTTATTTCTCAAAAATTACATAAAAGGTTAGGAAGCATAAAATTTTGTCATAATTTTATCATTAAGAGTTTAAAGTGTTTGATTAGACAAATAAAGCTTAGACACCAAAATTTTAAAAATTGAAATTGAGAACACTGTGTTTATTGATCCCTATAATGTTATTAATTTACTTATCAAGACCTAGCCATATGTTGCATTCAAAATCTACTAGCACCAATGAGTCTCCGGATAATGAGCTCTTTTGAAATGAGATTTTAAATTGGTGCATTATTGGTATCCTTCAATATATAAACTACATGTCCCAATCTAGCTTTTCTTGTCAATAAGGCCTTCTAATTCATCTCAAACCCCTTAATTGTCTATGACTAATTACCAACCTATTTTTTTTAATTATTTGAACAATAATTGACTATTACACTGGCATCCAACCTTCTTATTCTCCAAATTTTGAACTTATGTCTATATTCATTGGTCGTCTTGTTCTAATGATTGAAATTTATTAACTCATCTACCGTCAATATTCTCCATATTCTGAAACCTATTCTCATAAAAACTTATAGCGTACCATAGATTCTAAATCGGCCTTTTCTCCTGACTAGTCACTAGCAGGATGCATGATTTGTCATAACTCTTCCTGAAAACGGCTATTCAGATGCGTTTGGACAGTAAATTATTAATACGTGGTAGAGTCTTAATGAGGCAGAGATAAGCTTCATGATTCACTCGAATTATTTCGATCAGCTGACAACATTTCGTGCGTGAGAGCATTTCGAAATGTTAACGGGTTGAGTCGAAATATTCATCATAGCTAAATGCTTCATTCCCAAAATACATGGCTTCGAATATTTTTGTATATAAAATTTTAAAAGTTTTTGAATTTTATATACTAGGGATGACATAAATAATATATCTCTATTTTTGTTCTTAAAAACAATCATACATTTTTTATTATTTATTTGAGTTCATAAATATATTTATTTTAAAAATAATTAATTTTTTTTTAAGAAAATATGTAGAGAATGGATATTGATACATAAATTATATTAATAAGTTATTATTATAAACGTGATAAATATATATATATACCGATTCCCCTAAAGTTGGATATATAATAATTAGGGGTATTAATTAAATGAGACAATTCATTGCTTCTTTCGAATTTCCGACCGATCAATGGAATTATTCGGCTCGAAATGTTAGCAGTCGAGGAGTTGAGAAATTTCATTTCAAATAAGAGCAGCTGAAATATTAATGGCTTCGAGTGTTTCCGGTCGAGCTGACTATTCAGCATCGTTAAGCGCTTATCACGTAAGAATGATTGATCCATGATTTATGCCCTTATCACAGGTATTAACCAAAATATGTGACATTCACGTTTGTCCACTTCTCCATGGATTCTTCCTAAATTTTACTATATGTAAACTACTGCGTAATAAACAATATTTTAGACCCTTAATATAAACCATAATTGATAAATCACGACCGCCACTCAATCTCTCTCTCCTTGTATGCCTCCACCATTTCTTGTTCCTAATATTTCTACTATAAATTAATAAAATTGAGTAAAAACTGAGTATGGGGCAAGAAAAAGCACAAATAAAGTCAAGTAAAGACATACAGTGCTTCTGGGATATACGTGGCGCACACCAATGGTGGGTCCCACAGTGATCCTCTTAATTAAAGGGAATACACGTCTCAGCGCATATGGTGAGGTGGGCCACCACCCTAGATCAGGAGGCTTGATCTCAGCCGTTCGTTGAGGGCGGTGGGGCCATGAATGAAGCTGACACGTGGAGTCAATCAATCATGACCGGTAAAGACAGTACAGTATCCGTATTATAAAGTAAGAACCAAGGAGAGGGTTATGTGGCACTATTGGATAAGTCTTTGGAAGAGGATGGACGCACGTAACATACGTAATTAAATTAATGGTATGTTTTATGTTTTATAACGGCATTGTTTAATATGATTAATATAACAGGTTTGGGAAAAGTTTGTATCAATCTACGAATTTGGAAATAAAGGTAAAGAATACAAAACAGATGATTAAGAATATGTGAGGTAATGTCTAAAAAATATATGAAAAATAAGAAATTATGGTTATAAAAAAAAAAATAGCTTTCAAATAAATATGCTATCATAATTAATTATATGTATTACTTCCAAAATCACCATATTTATAATTAATTAAGATAGTATTTTAAGTTAAAATAGTATTACATAATTAATTAAGATAGTATCTCAAATAATTAAGATATAATATCCCAATCTAAAAGTCAATTATTTAATGACATTTTTTTAACCAAATATTTCCCATTTTACATATATCATTTATCTTTATTTTCAATGATAAATACTTTTCACTAGAGGGGTTTTATGCTCATTCAATCATCAAGTTTCTTCTAGAAAAGACACAAGGACAAAAGGGTAAATTGGACAAAAGTAATAGGCATTTTGGGAACGCGTGTGGAATTATTTGCCACCTTGAGCAAGATCGAATTCCTCTAATGTCCTATAAAAAGCCCTTCTATACTGCTACTTAGGTGTACATTTTGGAAAGCCTGAAACCCATAAAGCCTCTCTATCTCTCTTAAAATCTCAACCACTACTTTCTCTCCTATCTCTCTCTAAATGTATTAGCCACCTCCTCTAGGTTTGCATCCTTCAGACGCCACCAAAACCAAAAGACTATTCATTTTCTCGACAATAAACAGAGTCTCCCTTCTGGGCCTTCCTGGTATCCATTTTTCATTTATTATTTTCTCCATCTTCAAATATCTCCCTCCACCCTCTTCGCCACTCACAAGTTCCTGGTTCATCTTTAGAACAGCACCCTCGTTCTCACTTAGCAGCTGAGATTCCATTGCTTTCTCCTCATCAAACAAAACCACCCAGATTTCTACTACGAAAACTCGAATACCCGAAACAGAAACTCTCCATCCTTTGAAATTGTTGAGAAGAATGAGAAGAACAATCCAGAAGTACAGGAAGTTTGAGAATTTGGTAGAAAAACGTGGTTGTCTACTATGAAACTAAGTGGAGATCGTCCTCCGAAACGATACCGAAAAGTCAGACCGAATTCACCCCAGAAAATACCAGTCAGGCTAGAAGAAATTCACCAGAAACCAAGTCCGATAAGGTGACATCGGAAAAGCCGAAAGATGAGGAGAATAAGGTTGTTCTCCTCAGGTCGGAGACTGAGAAGCTGCAACCAACCGCCGCCGCTGCCGCCGCCGAGGAAAATGATGAGTTTTCGAGTATGTCGGATGAAGAACTGAATAGAAGGATCGAGGAATTCATTCAGAAATTCAACAGGCAAATTCGGGCTTCAAGGGATCAGTAGGAACTCGGAATTCGGAATCATATCGCGGAAGTAAATATGAGGGTCTTAAAACATTTTGCTTTTTTGTTTTTTATGTTTTTCCTTTTATTTCTCTTGCTTTTCGCTTTGTTGTCCTCCTCGTAAGCTAGTGTAGAACTTCCAGACTTTCGTAACGTTCTCCATCAGAAAAATAAAAATAAAAATCCGTTTCTTGTTCACTTGCTCGATTTTTACTTTTATTTTTTCAGTTTTTCAAAAAACTAAAAATATTTTTTTAAATTACTATCGAATTATTCTTACCAGCAATTCCATAATATTTTTAAAAACAGTTCTAATATAAAATATGTTTCTTAAATTAGAAGCTCAAATCCTCACTTAAAACCTGAAAATTACTAAAGGAATAAAATAAATAAATAAAATTTAATTTAAAACAAAATATGTTAACTTAATAAATTAATTTTATATTATTCGAACTCATGTTTTTTTAAAATATATAAATTTTTAAAAAAATTTCATTATATTTGATTTTATTTTTTATATTTTTCTGTGAATGAATCAACATGGTAGTAATCATTTTTTTATTTTTTTTCAGCCCCTAATATTTTTTCTACCTCAAATCTAAACTGAGCAGCTTACTTAACTTGATTAATTTCATGGTCCCATTTGTTTATTAGCCTTTATGGGTGCAAACAAATTGACCCTTCTTAGAAACAACAAAATATTAGTTAGCTTAAGCATATTTTACCCCCGACTCAAATCATATGATTTTTCAATCCAACTTAACCATGGCGCGACGTACCCTGCATTTCCACTCTTTGGATTCTTCTTTCAATAGAATAAAACTTTATATTATATACAACAAATGGGTTACCCAAAAGTCTTTTTTGAAAGATACGACTGCATAATTTGTGTTAATATTTAGATATTTTAGTGAGAATTATGGCTTTATGTATGCTTAGTCATGGAAAATGTGCAATTGATTGAATTGATTGATGGTGAAATTTCATGTTAATTAAAATTTACAGGTGTTCAGACATGTACTAAAAAAAATGGAAACTCTTCATATTAGTAGTATTATTATTGGTGAGGCAGTGGTGATGTTGATTGACAATCATGAAAGTATATAAAAACAAAAAGGAAAAAAAAATAAAAAATCAAAGTCCAGCCATGCATACCATAAAAAAAAATGCAGTTTTTCTTAAGTTATTGACTTAATATGTATCTTTTTTTTCTTTTTTTTACTTTAATTACTATGGTTGTTTTATAAAATAAATTTAAAATTTATTCTATTTTTTTTATATCTATTCACTCTACAATACATCGTTATACCATTCTATTCGTATAAAAACTCGAATCTTAAGACCTTCATTTCACCTCATTCCTAGGGATGCCAGAATTACACCCGACACTGCCATTTCTTTTCAGACAGGATGGTAATTTTGGAATCGGTTTTAATTTGATTTAAGAATTTTCTTAAACTCGAGCTTATTAGGACATGTGAATGAATTTTTAAGGCCAACCACCCCGCTAATATATTTACAAATTACCCTTAAAGCTACTGCCACCCTAAAATACCTAGGTATATAAACCCTTATTTTCCTAGTCAATTTATGACTATAATTACCAAACCATACCCATTCAAATCCAGCAATTTTAATTATAACATTGTTTGTTATATATAATCATTGTGAATGGCATTGTTGTTGATAAGACAGAAAAGTTACGAGGCAGAAAACCTCCATCTTTAAGCAACACTATCCCGGCCGGCCAGTCACCTGTTTCTTTTCCACCATCACAATCACAATAAAGAAAAAGAAGAACATCAACAAAATCACTGAATTAAATTCAGCACTGAATTGAACAGTGAAAGAAATCCAGAATCATCCATGACTCAGATTAGAATTAACTCTTAAACAGATTTATACATGACCAATTGAATATTTTGATTAATTAATTTAATCATGAAGGCATCATTAAAAGTATATGCAAAGTTGATTGATAACTGATTAGGACCTCCACGATATGGTCGGTGGATATTCTTTAGAAACCTTATGTATTATATTAATATTAAAAGAGTAAGAAAAATATTTGATATTGTCATAGGACAATAATATTATTTGACATCACCATACGCTGGCCGGTGGAATTTGTTGTATTTCGACTTTGCAGCCATCGATCGCCGACATTAACATAACTGCATGATATTGCAAACAACAAGACATCGGCTGGAGCATATTGATCATCTCTCTGACGCTTAGCCAAATAAAAATAACAGAGTAAATACGTCCGTTTTTTCAAGATAAGATCTTCTCGCCGCGATTCCTTTCTTATTTACATGGAGAGGATGCCATCTAATTTTTTATAAATTTACGCTCATTAGCATGTCGTATTGTTTCTTCCTTTCGTGATAATCGTTTATCCGAATCTTCCACCTTAAATCGCTTGATCAACTTGTAAGTGGATCTACGCACGCGATTCGTGATGGTGATGTGTTTTTGAACTGTGAGGATCAATCGAAAATTATCAGTCATCATCTTCTTAGAGATCGCAAATCATATGGCAGGATACGCCCGCATAATAACCTGTGCCTTCGCTGGCGGATCGATAGTCCACGAGCAGAGATTCGCCATGGTTCTGATCCGTGTTCAGTGCGATACTTCGAAGTCTCGACTCCGTAGTGAAGCGGTACTTAGACCTGTTGTTAACCCGGACGCTCGCCGGCCCAACCGAAAACCAGAGAGCAAAATCGACAAACCGCCACCCGTCGGCCGAATGCATAACCCGTCGACCCTGGCACGGTTAACCTGCTTCGCTTCCCTCTCCCTCCCTTCGACCACGCACACTGCTTCCTAAAAAACTACACGCTTTTTTAACTCTTTTTATTTTATTGATTTTTTTAATATTATTAATCGTATCAATCCAGCTTCCTTCCTATGCTTAATGGTACTTTCAATATTGTCATACTTCAAGGTAATTTTTTATAATTTGTGCTTTATTTTGTTATATGTATTTATTTATTTTAAGTTAAATGAGTTATTTTTAAAAAAATTTACGACAACGATTTAGAAATATATATCTGAAATAAATGATATTCACAGCTAATGCTCAAGTAATTCTCCTTAGTACTTCGAGATGAGATGGATGGCGATAAGTCTAATCTAATGTAACTCTAACCGTCTAATTTTATTATTATATGAAGTATGATTTTGATTATGTATTGAATTATCTCTTTAATGTGTATTGATGTATCTCTTAATTTTATTATTCAATGAAAATTAAGTTTTATATATGTTAAAAATATATTTTTTATTTCCAGATATATATCGGCCTCTATCCTCTCCCACAATCCCAGCTCGACCCGGCCAACCTCCGACCGACCTCTTCCTCCCCTTCCCTGGCCACCCCTACTGTCCGAAAACCCGCTAGACCTAAAATCCTAGGGCCTAGCCTATGGGCTTTGATCCGTCCAGCTTTCTCGAATATGCGCGATAAACAGTGCCTACGACAATGCCCTTACGATTTTGATCCGTCCGGCTTTCTAAATGTTACAATCAAAAGCCACTTATATCCATAAAATTGAGGAAGAAGAAGCTAATTTAATTATTCTCAACTCCTAGCAGAGTGATTTTCTCTCGTCCCATCGCGTTTTCCCTCAAGGCTCCACCTCTTGAGTGCTCACATGGAAATACTGTTCTTGTCATGGGGATACTATTTTTACGAATCAATATGTTTCATCGTGATTAGTGATTACTTTCTTGATGAAAGATACTATCTTATCGTTTTTCATGCCACATCCATTTTCTCGATAAATTTTTGTAATAATTTAAAGAAATTCCTAGCCATTTCTAACTAACCTCAAGACTTGCCCCACTCGACAAATACATCATTAAGGCTCTCACTACCAATTATGTGACTAAGAATGCGACAAGTCGAGCAATTTAATAATTTCACATCATTTATTTAAACTAATACCTCTATCTCCGGCTCTCATTTAAAAATATATAATTGAGGTGGAACAAGTTGGTAGAAATAAAAAATTCTCATACTCGATTGTTTAACTTTTATTTTTAGTTTTATTATATTAAAATAAAAATATTTATAAATAAAATAAAATATTACAATTTTTATTAAAAATATTTAAATTATTATTATTTATGTTAAAATATAAAATAAAATAATTGTAAAATCATTTTTCAATATAATTGAGGTGAAGCAAGATAATGTATTCGAACTCGTTTCGGTTTGGGGAAATGCAAATTCGAACCTATTAAAAACTAATTATACATATACCATAAGCGACCCCATTATGAGCAGTGGTGTTAAACCCGAAAAAAAAAAAAAAAAAAAAAAAAAAAAAAAAAAAAACCTTCCCGCTATTATCCTTATTATCGGAGGCCATACGATAATACATACATAATTATATATAAATGGAAGCTCATGACGTAATTAAAAACCTAAAATGAAGTGAGAAACCTTGTATTAATGTATTTGAAAGTATCTTTAATCACAAGCTCTATTTTTATTTCCAAATTGGCATCTTCTCTTGTAATACCCCTAAATTAAAAAAAACAAAAACAAAAACAAATTTCCAAAATAAGAAGGGCTAAAATGCAAATTTTCAAAGTTGGAATGAGCTTTGAACAAAAAATAAAAATGTTTTGCTAAAATAAAACAACAAAAGTTTCCTATACAATTCTAACATTCTTCACTGTTTTTCTCAAGTAGATGATAAGTGAGCTAAGGTTTCAAAAGGGGGATTTCAAGCTTGAAGAAACATCCACCCTAAGTAAGTTTTTTTTTTCCCTCTTTAGTTTGGAGCATGTGATGTGTTTAGGACAGAAGAAAATATTTGAGAGAATAAAGGTAAGTGAAAAGGTTTTGTATTATTTTGGGAGATTTATGATATATCCTTATGCAACCATTGATTGTTTTTAGAATTTGGATATGTTTGAGATAAAAGAATGATCTACAATCAAAATAGTGGAGATCGTGTTTTAAGCTTTGAGTTGAGAGTTATTCTTGTTTGAAGAAAATAATTAGAAATTAGTTTGGGCTTTTAGCTTCGCAAAGATCACGTAGTTTCTCATTCTCCTTATTCAACCGTTGAATTGGTTTTAATTTTGGATATATTTGAGATAGGATACTGATCTATGATTTGAACAGTTCATATCATGTTTAGAGGTTTTGGATGAGAGTTATACTGATTTAAAACAAGCAGTTTTTGAAATCGGTTTTAGTTTTTGTAAGTTTAGCAAAGATTGGTTTCCTCCTTATTCACCATTGATCGCGTTGAAATTTGGATATGTTTTATATAAGACTTTGATCTAAATTATGAATGGTGAAGATCGGAATTTATGTCATGAGGAAGGAGATATTAGAGCAAAACCGTGACAATGATCAAACTACATTTAAAATAGTGTGGAAAAGAGAGTAATAATTGATGGCAAATTATTTAAAGAGTAATAATAATAATAATAGTAAGTTTAAAATAATAAATAAGTAAATTAAAATAACATTGAAGAAAAAGAAATAATAGTTCAGATAATTAATGAGTTTTTTTTTGCTTTAATTTGTTTAGGTAACGTAGACTCTTAACTGAGTTTAATTGTGAAGTGGTATCATTCAAAATTTTCAGTCATGGGCGTGCTAAATATTAATACAGCTTTTCCTATAAAATAAAATATTTTACTATTATATGTGATTATGAGTTTTGATAATTTGTGTCTATTTAAATTATATGCATGGATCTAATACAAGTTTTGTTTGGAAAATTGATTTGAAAATGTTCATGGTAGGGATTGAAAGTTATAGATATTTTTTGTATTTTTATGAATTTGGAAACATAGTTAAAATATTTGGACATCGGGTTTTGCTACCACAATCTTAAGATAAATCCTTTACAACATGACCTACGCCATGCAGATAAACTCAAAAATATGACTCATGGGGCACTGGTGATAAATTTGAAAAATATGACATTGGTCAATGGGTATAAAACAAATCTCTACCATAGTCAATGGTTATGTGATTTGCCAAACGACCCTTTAAATTTTGTAATAATTCAAAGAAATCCCTAGTCATTTTTAGAACTAAATTCAAGTACTTTAAGCCCACTCGGGAGACAAATATGGTGATCGGGATAAGTTGCCCTTCACTACCAAGCAGTGACGACAACGTGACAGGCCATAATGAATAATCCCCTCACCTCATTTATTTAAACTAATACTCTTACTTTGTCTCATTTAAAAAAAAAATAATCGAGGTGGGACAGGTGCGTAAATGAAAAAATTCTCATACTCGCTTGTTTAACTTTTATTTTTAGTTTTATTATATTAAAAGACAAATTCATAAATAAAATAAAATATTACAATTTTTATAAATTGTTTTATTAAAAATATTTAAATTATTATTATTTATTTTAAAATATAAAATAAAATAATTGTAAAATCAATTTTCAATATAATTGAGGCGAGGCAAGACATAACAATTCCTAAACCCGTTTCAAGTTTGGAAAATAAATTAACCTATTAAAAAACTAATTATACATAAAACTATGTCATTTATAAAACTTTTTTAAAAAGAATTTAATATTTTATAAAATAAATCATAAGGCGACGCCGTTTTTTATTGTTAGTTAATTTGTTTTTAAAGATTCATCCCGTTTGTTTTTCAATTTTATGACTTAAATAGCTAAATTTTTAAATTTTTTGAATGGAAAAGACCAAAATATTTGTCTTTTTGGTTTTTTCTTAATACTTTTTTTTGAATATTTTTTCTAATGTTTTTAAATATATTTTTATATAAAATACTATTTGTATTATAAACTATCCACAATAGGTTAGGGAAAACTAAATAATAACATATAGTTTTAAGTAAAAACTCTAAAAGAAGAAAAAAAAATCCTGAAAAGAAAGAAGAGAAAATATCATTGCATCAAAGTTTGATATAAAATGGGGGTATTTGCAATCACAACATTAAGTATTAAAATATATAGATAGTAAATTACATTATATATATATATATATGGGCAAGCAAGAATAAGATAGATCCGCTATAATGGCTGACACTCGACATTTTCCAACCAAAATAACTCACAATGTCAAATAAATAGAATTTTGATCATCCAACTTAATCAATTTTTTAAGTACACGTGATATTTAATTGATTAATTATTAATAAATTTAAAAAAATAGTAAAATAATTATTAAATATTCATCTTTATGATTGTCTCATCGGATTCATTGTTAATGAGGCAAGTTTTGTCCTTAAATTACTACAAATTTTTTAAAAAAGTTATCAAAAAATAGTTTAAAAAATAAAATTAATACTTTAAAGTAATGATTTTATGAAGTTGAATTTTTTTTTTAAGTTAATACAATAGCTACTCTTTAACTTTGAAAATGTTTATCATTATAACTTAATAACCATTATATTATATATGACGTAATTCAAATATTAATTAGTTTTTTTAAGATTATTATTTAGATTTTCAATCTATATTTATGATTTTATTTTTTTAATTTTTTTTTTTTTTGGAAACCCTAATGGGGGCTTCCTCAAATATGAAGGTCACATCAAAGCAGCCGGTAAATTAACACTTTAAAGAAAATAATATGATAATATTAATGTAGCCAATGGGTATCTTCCACGTTGCTACAATAATTTTCATGTGAAATGATTGTCCCTTTTTCTATTCTGGGGAAATGGACACGTGGCAATCGCCCTCTTGTTTGAATCGATTCACCCAAATCATACATCCAATCATACAATAACCATTTAATTTCATTTTTAAACTGCTTCTTGTTGTGTTGTCACAACACCTTCTTGATGTTTGCTTTTGCTTCTGTTTTATAAATTTTACTTTAAAATTTATTATTTTGATAAATGTTATTAAAATTGTTGTTATTTTTTGTACTTTGTCAAGATACTTTCCTGAGTTTTAGAAAATAATATCAAAATAAAAATAAATTTAAAAATATGATTTGAAAAAATAATCTCAATTTTAACGTGATTTTCTTTGTTATAGACGAAGATTAAAAAGTAAAGACATCTAAAAACAATTTCATTTAAATTCATAATTTTTGAAACTTAAAATATATTTTCAAGAGACACTTTTAATTTATATTCATAATTTTTATGAAACTTTAAAAAATATATTTTCGAGACACTTTTAATTTATATTCATAATTTTTATGAAACTTAAATATTTGTTTTTCAAAAATATTTTCACTAAAATTTAGAAAATGTCTTTTTAAAAACATCTTATACATGACAAAAAAATACATTAAATTTAAAATATTTCTCAATCATTAATGTTTGGAAGAGTTTTTAATTTTTTATAAGCTCGGAAAAGCACAGATACTTCCTCATAAGGGGGTGGGCTAAGATTCAATATTAGTGGGAAAAACTTGAGTAATATAAAATGTTTTGGTCCAATAATTTAATATTTATAAATTCTTGAGCATACAAATCACCTTAACTATAAAGGATTTTTTTTTAAATGGATTCAAATCACCTTAGTCACAAAGGGAAATTTTTTTAAACCCTGGATGGATCTGCCCTGCTTTTCTAAATATATGAAGTGTTTCTTAAAGAAAAATGTTAATATTTATTATTAACTTTGTATAATTCTTTTCAAAATTTTATCAAACACTTTGTTTAGAAAACATATATTTTTATCTTACAAATATTTTTTAAAACACCACAAGTATTTATGATTAAGAGAGGTAAGTTTTGAACACCTTTTTTATTGGGTTCTTTGAATCTTTCTTCCTAAAAAAATTATTGAAAATTCATACAAATAAATTATGCAATAGATCAACAATGAAATAAACAAATTAAAAGAAGATAAGCAGAAAGGGGGTTTGATTATGAGAGACACAAGAAGACAAAAGGAAGATTGATATGATTCATTAATCATCTCTTCAATCTCCTTTATAGCAAAAAGGAAGATTGATTAGAGCTTTCACATCTCATCATCCATGCTAAGAAAGAAACATAATAGAAAAAAAAATTTAGACTATGTTTTTTTTTTTAAAACTTATTTAGACCATGTTTATTAATTGTTTTAATTAAAATAATTTTAAAAACTAAAATGGTTTCAAAAAGTATTTTTATGAATAATTTTAAAATCCATTTTCTAATGTTTTGTAGAATAGTTTGTCTGAAAACCTAAAATTTTTGTAACCTATATTAAAATTTTTCAATATCTAGTGTTCTATTTTATAATATTTTACATATCTGTGTAATTAATTTTTGAAATAGTTGACAAACAAGTAAAAGCAATAAAAACAATCAAAAGATGTTTTATATGTTTATTCGAACTTGTATTTTATTTGAAGGAAAATAAAAAATTGGTTTAAACTTAATAAATTAATTTTATTTGTTTATTCAAACTTTTTTTTTTAAAGAATATTTATTCAAACTTGTTTCCTTTTATCGGTTTCGCTTTATTATATATGATTTCAAGCACTTGATCTAAATTATGAACGGTGAATATTGGAATTATGACTTGATGAAGGAGATATTGAGCAAAACTATTTAGTTAAATCAAACTATATTTAAATTAGTTTGAAAAATAGAATAATAATTGAGGGCAAATTATTCAAAGAGTAATAATAATAATAATAATAATAGTAAGTTTAAAATAATAAATAAGTAAATTAAAATAACATTGAAGAAAAATAAATAATAGTTCAGATAATTAGTGACTTTTTTTTCGCTTTTATTTGTTTAGGTGAATTAGACTCTTAATTGAGTTTAATTGTGTAGTGGTATTATTCAAGACTTTTGAATTGTTTTGAGGTAAGGAAGATTAATGCAGTTTTTCCTATAAAACAAAATATTTTACTATTATATGTGATTATGAGTTTTGATAATTTGTGTTTATTTAAATTATATGCATGGATCAAATACGAGTTTGTTTGGAAAATTTGATTTGAAAACGCTCATTGCAGTATCAAAAATTATGGAGAGATATTTTGTATTTTTATGAATTCGGGAAACACGGGTTAAAATATTCGACTTTAGTTTTTAAGGTTCACTGAACGTAAAGATAAACTCGATGCAAATACGACCCATGCCAACGAAGAGAAACTGACAAATACGCCATGTCACTGTAAGATAATCTCGATAAATACACTTACAACTAGTATAACTTGATAAATTCGACCCTAATCATGCGAGGTAATGACAAAACGACTCTTAAATTTTTGTAATAATTCAAAGAAATTCCAAGTCATTTCTAGAACTAGCCTAGGAAGTAATTTTTAAGCCCACTTTGGAGATGAATATAAGATTGACATTTGCCTCACTACTAAACAGGCGACACAGACAAGCTGAGTGAAGGAATAACCCCACATCATTTATTTAAACTAATAATTCTACTTTGTCTCATTTAAAAAAATAATCGAGCGTGGTCAGACGGTAAATGAAAATTTCTCATACTCACTTGTTTAACTTCTTTATTTTTAGTTTTATTAGATTAAAATTAATATTTTCATAAATAAAATAAAATATTACAATTTTTATAAATTGTTTTATTAAAATTAATGAGTATTCATAAATAAAATAAAATATTTACAATTTTTATAAATTGTTTTATTAAAAATATTTAAATTATTATTATTTATTTTAAAATATAAAATAAAATAACAAAATCAATTTCAATATAATTATGCGGCAAGACATACCTCGAACTGCTCCAGGTTTGGAAAACAAATTCGAATCTATTAAAAACTAATTATACATAAAACTAAGTAATTCATAAAACTTTTTTTTAAAAAGAGTTCTAATATTTTATAAAATAAATCATAAGATGACGTTTGTTTTTTGGTTTTTCAAAGTAAAGCAATTTGCTTTTACCATTCATCTTGTTTGTTTTTTAATTTTTTATGATTTAGTGCTAAAATTTTAAATTTTTTGAATAAATGGAAAAGACCAAAATATTTGTCTTTTTGGGTTTTTCTAATACTTTTTTCGAATATTTTTTCTAATGTTTTTAAATATTTTGTTATACAATTTTTTATATAAAATACTATTTGTATTATAACCATCCACAGGTTAGGGAAAAACTAAATAATAACATATAGTTTTGGCAAAAACCCTAAAAGAAGAAAATTGTGAAAGAAAGAAGAGAAAATTTCATTGCTTCAAAATTTGATATAAAATGGGAGTATTTGCAATCACAACATAAGTATTAAAATATATAGATAGTAAATTACATTATATATATATATAGCAAGAATAAGATAGATCCATAGAATGGCTCACACCTCGACATTCTCCAACCAAGATATCTCATAATGTCAAATAAATAGAATTTTGATCATCCAACTCTAATCAATTTCTGAATACACATGATATTTAATTGATTAATATAAATAAATTTAGAAAAACATGTAAAATAATTAAAAAATATTCATTTTTTTATGATTGTCTCATCGGATTCATTGTTAATGAGGCAAGTCTTGTCTCAAATTAATGCAAATTTTTTAAAAATTATCAAAATAGTTTAAAAAATAAATTACACCTAGCAATGAGTTTTAACTGGGCTGGAGTCTTTTTTTGCTAACACAATAGCATATTTATTAATTTAATTTTTAATATTATAGCCAATAATTACGATATTAATATGTAGAAATAACTACGGTATTTCTGCATAATTAGATTTTCAATCAATATTTATAATATATATTTTTTTAAACAACCTTTTTTTTTTTTTTTTCCTAATGGGGCTTCCTCAAATATGAAAGTCACATCAAAGCAGCCAGTAAATTAACACTTTCAAGAAAATAATATAGATAATATTAATGTAGCTTAATGGGTATCTTTCCAGGATGCTGCTACAATAATTTTCATGTAAAATGATTGTCCCTTTTTCTATTCTGGGGAAATGGACACGTGGCAACCGCCCTCTTGCTTGAATCGAGGTGGGATTTGACCTTCACCCAAATCATAAATCCAATCATACAATAACCATTTCATTTAATTTTTAAATTGCTGATTGCTGTGTTGTCACAACACCTTCCTCAATGCTCTTGATGTTTGATTTTGATTCTGTTTTATAAATTTTACTTAAAATTATTTTGATAAATGTTATAAAATTGTTGTTATTTTTATAATTCTTGGTCAAGATACTTCCGAGTTTTGTAGGAAAATAATATCAAAAATAAAAATAAATCTAAAAAAATATGATTTGGAAAATTAATCTCAATTTTAATGTGATTTTCTTTGTTATAGGATGAAAATTAAAAAAGGAAACATCACTTTAAAAACACTTTTATTTAAATTCATAATTTTTGAAACTTTAAAAATGTTTTTCAAGAGACATTTTTAATTTATATTCATAATTTTTATAAAACTTAAAAAATATTTTTTCAAAAACATTTTCAGTTAAAATTTTACATGATAAAATATATTAGATTTAAGAATATTTCAATCATTAATGTTTGAAGAATTTTAATTTTTATAAGGTAGGAAAAAGCACAAATACTTCCTCAGAAGGAGTGGGATAGAATCAATAGTGGAAAACTCAAGTAATAGTAAATGTTTTGGTCCAATAATTTAATATTTATAAATTCTTGAGCATACAAATCGCGGATTTTTTTTTTAAATGCATTCAAATCACCTTTAGTCACAAAGGAAAATTTTTTAAACCCTGGATGGATCTGCCCTGCTTTTCTAAATATATGAATTGTTTCTTAAAGAAGAATGTTAATATTTATCATTAACTTTGTATAATTCTTTTTAAAATTTTATCAAACACTTTGTTTAGAAAATATATATTTTTATGTTACAAATATTTTTTAAAACACCATAAATATTTATGATTAAGAGAGGTAAGTTTTGGAGCACCTTTTTTATTGCCTTTGAATCTTTCTCTCCTAAAAATTATTTTTGGTGAAAGAAAACTTGAAAATTCATACAAAAAATTATAATAAATCAACAATGAAATAAAACAAATTAAAAGAAGATAAGCAGAAAGGGGTCGGATTATGAGAGACACAAGAAGACAAAAGGAAGATTGATATAATTCATTAATCACCTCTTCAATCTCCTTTATAGCAAAAAGGAAGATTGATTAGAGCTTTCACATCTAATCATCCATGCTAAGAAGGAAACATAATAGAAAAAAAATTTAGACTTATGTTTTTTTTTTAACTTATTTAGACCATGTTTATTAATTAAAATAATTTTAAAAACCAAAATAGTTTCAAAAAGTATTTTTTGAGAATAATTTACAAACTATTTTCTAATGTTTGCAGAATAGAAGTTTGTGTGAAAAAAACTCTAAAATTTTTTAACCCATATTAAAAATTGTCAATATCTAGTGTTCTATTATATAATATTTTACATGTATGTGTAATTAATTTTTGAAATAGTTGACAAAAACAAGTAAAAGCAATAAAAACAATCAAAAGATGTTTTATAAGTTTATTTGAAGGAAAATAAAAAATAGGTTTAAACTTAATAAATTAATTTTATATGTCTATTCAAACTTTTTTTTTGAAGGAATATTTATTCAAACTTATTTTATTTGTTTTGCTCTATTATATAAGGATTAAGAAATTTTAAAATATGCAAGGTTTTGAGAAATTTTAATCATATTTGATTTTTTATATTTTTTAAAGTGGACCCAATAGAGAAAATTATTTATTAGCCTATTTGAACCAAAAATACTAGGGAAAAAGAAAGAAATATTACAGGTAAATATTTTCTTATATTTAGTTTCCAATATGTAAATATAAAGAAAAACAAATATTCAAAATTTCAAAATTTTATATATTTTTAAAAATTTCATTCCTTAATTATATAATAGATAAATAAATGAAATGAGTTTGAATTAACATATAAAATTTATTTATTAAATTTAAACCTAATTTTTATTTTATTTCAAATTTTTATTTCTTTCTATTTTTTCTCTTTATTATTTTTTTATTTTTTTTGAGTTTCAAACGAAGTTTTAATAATTTTAATTTTTTTTTCTAATATTTTGGTCTAAAATCCTGCAAAATAATAAGGTGAACATCATTGCCCACTTGACTTTGAAGAACACACACACATATATATATATATATATATATATATATATATATATATATATATATATATATATATATATATATATATATATATATGGTGGGCTGGATGCAATCACTATTTTAATTTTGTCTGTAGCAATTTCCTTGAAGAGACATGTAGGTGACATGGATAAATACAAGTTCAGTTGATATTTAATATTCAATGTATGATATGACCCTAGCTATGCTGAGTCACGACTTTGACAGAGATTGACATTATCTTAATCAACAAGTCCTCAAATAACTTGCTTACAACTAAGTAGTAAAACTTCTAACTAATCAAATTAAATCAAACTAAGGCCACCTATTCAATAACAAGTATCATATGTAGAGATAGATATTATCAAGTCATTTTTATTTCAGAAGCATGAGTTTAATCAATCCATGCATCTCTCATCTCTCTATTAAGTAATCATCCACCTTATCTTGAAGTTACTTAACCAAGTTGATCTCCTTGAGCATGGAAAGGTTATTTATTTATTTATTATTATTATTATTTTAAAAATTTTTAACATTTCTTAACATAATTGGTCTTTAAATTTATAAGTAGTGGTACTACAGTTAAAAGACAGAGTAATAAATGAACTATTTATGTCTCAGTTATTCAATGAAAATATAGAAACAAAATCAAATATAAATAAATTTTTTGAAAAGTACGTATTTTTAAATTATTTAATTTTTATATTGATGAGTTGAAATCAGTAAAACATGTTTAATGCACCAAATAAAAATAATATGTCATATTTAACTCTATATTTCTTCATTTTTCTCATATTTCCTAAGAACCAAACATAATCTCAAAAATCTCGAATTTTGTCAAAAAATTATATCTTAAAATAAATAATAACAACTTTTATATAACATGTAAAGATTCATTTATTTATATAAAAGTGATAAATTAAACTTCACTCTAAGAAGAATTATTAGAGAATATTTATGTACTTTTTATTTATCACTGCTTGAGATATTTGTTATATCTTTCTGCCTCTTTCATAATATAGTATCAGAGCCATAAGTTTAATAGCAAACCATAGCTGTCACCGTCGTCGTTGCTCATGATCCACCTCCTTCATTAAACTCTGGCCATTCCAACGGGTCGACGCCTCTTATTCCACCACTATCAAGCCGTGCCCTCTCGCACTCCCATGGTTATGACCTAACCGACTACCGCTAAAACTCAATCGCTCTCAATGCTACCAAGCATCGCCAAAACTCACAACCACGACCACTCCCACGTGGCGCTACAAGTCACATATCTCTTATTTGGGTATGACTTACTTGTGTTCGTCAATGGCTCAAAGACGTGTCTTCCGACGACGATAATTCTGCCCGATGCTGCTTCTCCCTCCCCAAATCCGGATTATACTCTTTGGCTCTGACAAGATCAATTGCTTCTTTATGCAATTATCGGATTCATCTCTCCCACTCTCGTGCAATTTCTCTCCACCTCCACCACATCTTTGGGGCAGGATCACCGAGAAGACATATGTCTCTCCTCGCGCGACAGATCACGGTCCATTGCCGACCCGCTTACCCTCGACAAGGTACTTCGACCATTATGTATCACATGCAATATGTCAAGCACAACATCACTCTCGCTCTCAATGAATGTCCCCATGGACTTTAATGAGCTCTGGTCTCGTGTCTTAAAATGCACTCGTTCTACCACTAACTTATTTCCATGTCTCCAAGTTTGAGACTCCAATTACATTCGAGGAATTGTTCAAGCACCTCTTAAATTACGAGGCTCAACTCCGACATTTTGTTCCTCTGCCCGTCATTTTATTCCGACGACCGACATGGTTACTACGCCTTCATCTTGGTCATCACGGAACAACCGCGGCTCGCAACCCTAACCGGCTCTACAAATCCTAGACATCACTTGATGTCCCCCAGCAATTTGCTCGACCTTCTCTACCAACCTAGATCGAGCATAGTCAGTATCTCAGGCATGCTCTTCCCGTGTCTCCACATCACCTAGCTCCACTGTCACACCGCATGTCAAGTACCTCAAGCACTATCAGCTTTCAGGGTATGTCTGCAGCACTGCTAAAATGCAAACACCACCCACCCTGAGTAACTTTATTCCTCTTTCGCTCTACTCGTGTCTGCGCCTCCTAATTTCACTCGCACCTTATGCCCACACACAAATTCATCCCTCTCACTCTGTACCTCTCCGATTAGGTTGTCGATTCGGCGCCTCTCACCATGTGACCACCTGATTCGTTGCCTTAGCCCCCGCGTTGTGTACACCCTCCGACACTCCTCGGGACATTATCGTGATGCCCCTGGGTTTATCATCAGCTAACATTGACTCCTTCTCCCTTACTTCTCTCCATACACCTTTATTTTTTTCTAATGTCCTACATGCGTTTCATCTAAGAATCCTTATTTCCCGCCCCACTCTTTCGTGTGGTCGATAACCCTATTAATGTCCAATTCTCGACTATTTCTTTAAGCTATAAGATCACACACTGGGTCACCCTCAATTACGGTATGAGATCTGTCTATTATTGGCCTAAGTCACTCTCTTCATAACTCTTCACCTTTAGTTTTGTCATCCTCATCTCAGTCCTCCCTTGCCGTTATCTTTATGTGGCACAATCATCTCAGTCATCCGTCCTTTCCAATTTTTCGAATTTTTTTAAGAGCACATTTTTTCCCGAAGAATGATTATGCCCTCTCTTCAGAGCTCATGGCAATAATAAAGCCACAAGCAGATTACAAATCAAGCATCACCTTTTCCTCTTCACTCGATGTCATCTCTTTACATGTGTGAACCTCTACCCGCTTCCCTTGATGGTTTCCTTTCTTTTGTTTATTACGTTTATTTTTGCTTGACCATTTCTACAAAAAGTACATCTTAGTTTACCCATTACGTCAGAAATTGGATGTTCATTCAAACTTTGGTCGGGCTTTCCAAGCAACTTGTTGAAAATTATTTCCACCACCACCACGCAAAGAATAATCAATACTTAGGTGAATCTCTAGCTCTTCTAGCTTCTTCCTCGCGACTCCATGATATAACTTATCTCACTACACCTCCCCACACTCCCGAACATACGGTATCAATGTCAGACGCAGATATTGTCTAAACGGTCTCACTTCTTGCATCGTGCCTTCATTCCTCTAACCTTCCGTCATGCTTTTAAGTACGGCCATTTATTTAATCAATCGAATGCCCAAAGTTGGTCTCTTTCTTGGTTCCTCGTTTGAAAAGTTATTCCACAAAGTTCCTGACCCATCCAAACTCCACAGTCTTCGGGACATTTATGTTTTCCTTGGTCATGGTCCCTACTCTTCCCACAAGCCTCGACCTCAAATCTAGCCTCTGTATCTTCTCTGCCTATTCCCCTAACTCGCAGTGCCTTCTCCGTTTGACCCCACTCTCAAAAAAATATTTGTGTCTTGTCATGTCAAGTTTTTGGAGAATGTTTTCCCGTTCTCTTCCTTCCCACCTACATCGTCTTTCGCAAGAGACACGTAAATCTCGCTTCCCGCTTCATCGTTCACCTCGGGCGACCTTCCAACACCGCCAAGTTCAATAGACCTCTCGAGTACTTTCCTATCACCCCGCCCAACCTCTCGCTCATTGTTCACCTCAAACGACCTTTCAGCACCTCCGAGTTCCACAGACCTCCCCAAGTACATCCCCATCACCGTGCCCGACCTCTCGCTTATCGTTCACCTCGAGCGACCTTCTAGCACCACCGAGCTCAACATACCTCCTGAGTACCTCCTAGTCACCCCGCCGACCTGCATTCCTAACCTCGCCCACACCTTTCCATCAGTCGTCTCCCTCTACTGGTCTGTTGGGTCTAGCACCCTCCCCCTTATCACTTAGTCATACTCCCGACCCTTTACCCATTCCTCCTCCCCCACTAAACCATCATCCCATGTAAACTCGATCTAAAAGTGCCATCATCAAACCCCCTCTTGAGATATGGCCTCACCACCATATTTCCACCTATCTCCTCGAACCCTCAGATCAAGGCCGAGCCCTCTAATATCCGGGCGTGGGTTCAGCCATGCAGACGAGTATGATGCTCTCATCCCGAACATCACTTGGTCTCTCGTTTCCCCGAGCCTTAGGCAGAACATAGTGGGCAACAAATGAGTTTTTTTGCATCAAACAAAATCATGATGGCCCTATTGCTCGGTATAAAGCTCAGCTTGTTGCTAAAGGCTTTCACCAACACTCGGGTGTTGATTTTCATGAGACTTTCAGTCCCGTGATAAATCCCATCACCATTTGTACTGTGCTCAGCATTGCACTGCATTGCTAGTGGGGCCTTTGCCAACTTGATGTCACTAACGCCTTTCTCAATGGGCATCTCACCGAGGAGGTTTATATGGCACAGCCGTAGGGTATGCGCAACACCGAGTATCCACATCATGTCTGTCATTTACACCGAGGAGGTCTATATGGGCTCAAATAAGCTCCTCGAGGTTGGTACTAGGAGCTACACACTTTCGTGCTCTTTGTCGGCTTTGTTACATCCCGTGCAGACTCATCTCTCTTTGTCTACTCCAGTGGCATTGCACTTATCTACTTCCTAGTCTATGCTGATGATCTGATTATTACATGTAGCTTAATCTCTTCACTTGTCGATTAATCTATTATTCGACAACTTAATCCCTAAATTATCCACCAAGGATCTCGCCACCGTCTTACTTCTAAGGAAGTCGAGGTTCTAAATTTTAACTATTCGGCCTCTCTACTATCTTAGCAAAAAGTATGTCACTGACCTCTAAGCAAAACATAACATGCTCAGTTCCAAACCTATCTCCACACACCTTGTCGTGGGTACTTCCCTGACTGCTAATGATGGTATCGCTACCGGAACACGCCACCATGTACCGGGTCAGTGATTGTGACTTCCACCTTTCCGATGACTCGGCCGAATATTTCCTTTGTCGTGAACAAACTCTCCCAGTTTATGCACACGCTGTTTGAACACCATTTGGGGGCGGTTAAACACTTGCTTCGTTATCTTAATGGCACGAGATCCTCGCATCCGGGCTTTCAGACACTCCCGCATATCAGACGATTTGCGCGATCGGGCCGGTAACCCGCACGATCGCACTCTACAGCGTT
Organism: Tetrastigma voinierianum; assembly: GCA_016808115.1. Taxonomy (NCBI): domain Eukaryota; kingdom Viridiplantae; phylum Streptophyta; class Magnoliopsida; order Vitales; family Vitaceae; genus Tetrastigma; species Tetrastigma voinierianum. Next base: position 6,142 of record JAEQBH010009039.1, on the reverse strand, counting down.
TTCCTCATATCCCGCGCTAATCCCATTTCTTGAGTCTCTATAAGGCAACGTATTATCGGGACGGCCTTCCACCGAGGTCGAATATGCCATTGTCGCGTTGTCGCATGAATCGCATCGGTGAAGCCACCGCTTTTAAAACCTCTTATCCCAATGCAAATCCTCACAGCACTGCTTTCTGGACAACTTTAGTGTCACTTATTTCTTCGATAAACCCGTTTTTTCATTTTCGCATGAAACATTCCTCGTGATTTGATTATCACTTGTTTCGTGACCCGGTTCACTGCCTGGGTTACGTGTTGCTCATGTCTCTACTGGTGACCAACTTACTGATGCCCTCATCAAATCCCTATCTCGGCTTCACCTTCTTTCCCTATATAATAAGATTGGTGTTGTCTTTGGTACACCATCCTAAGGAAACGTATTAAAAAATATTTAGGATTACTTTTATTGACTCAGCACTTTATTTGCCCTTATTTTGATATATTTATATACTTTAACCCTCACTACTAAAAATAACCAGATTACCGACCAAATTACCGACCTAAAAATTGGCTCCAGAATACCACTGTAAATCACGACCATTTAGAGCCCAAAAAGGGGCTTCACAAAAGAAAATTTTCGACCAATTCTTCGACCAAAGATCGACCATATTTACTCGACCAAATAATTTTAATTAAATTGGTTCAGAATTAGGCTGAATTAGCGCAAAAAATTCACCCACCAAGTAACAACCAAAAATAAATTACAATGAAAATGGCCTGGGAATAGCGACCTGTGGTTCTTTAACTCGATATCGATCAAATTTCAGTAGAATGGCCTGGTGAATTACTGTGTTAATTACTGACATTTACCGACCAAAATTTGATTTGCAATTACCGTGTTAAAAATCACCCTCGATAATGATCCGAAAGCAAATCACCGTCTCATCTTTCTTCCTTCCTTCTCCACTCACACACAAGACCACCAACACTTCCGGTATAAGAACACCTCTCGTTAACCCTCCAAGCTCCGGCCAGCCACAGGTTTTCCTTTTTTTTTTCTTTTCTATTTTCCTTCACATTTTTCTTCTACCTGAAATTTTTTGGCATGGAACACTTTGAGTTTAACTTCCAAACTTGCAGCTTATTTGATTGAAGGTTTGTACCTCAGTTTTCTCGCTTGAGGATGGGAATCAATTGGGGTTTCGTCAAGGATCTAGTTATACAGTTTGCTTCGACCGTGGTTTGGGCTTCTATGTGAAGATTTTTAACAAAAGATTTGCAAGAAGTTTTTTCGTATGTTTATTTAAAGATTTTTTCCTGCTTTCTGCTCTCTCTTATTTTTGTCACACTTATAATAAATTCTTGACTGTGGTTTTGCTCGCTTTCACGCTCTTATGCATCTCTTAAATTTTATTTGGTTTTCAAGATAATACGGGCTTAGTCCTCTTCCTTCGAAGGTCACTCGCTGAGGACTTCACTCATTTCCATGGAAAAGTTGAGAAAGTTACATTTCTTTATCCGCTTTGTCCGCTTATAGTTATTTGATGACACTTTGAATTGTTTACCATGAAAAACTTCAGGTTTATGAGGATGACAAAAAGTCCAAATTTTGTATCTTTGCTCTCGATGAATATATATTCTTTCAAGGATCCATTTAGGATTGGTTTTTGCTTACAAATGGTGAGTGTATGATATGACTTAAGCTTCCGGGGTATTCGGGAGAAAGTCTCTGCCACATTGTAATTTTAATTGAATGTTTTAACCCGACCAAATTGGTCTAGATTTTAATGGTAACCGAGAACCTTATTTTCGATTTGGTCTTGTATTTTCTTAAGATTCCTGATCCTTCATTTAATCAATTTGATCCTTGATCTAACCAAATTCTTCGACAATGATTTCCTCGAAGCCTTTTAATACTTTACTGGAGGGTAGATTCATTAACATCTTCACTAAGAAGAGTACTAGTGTATCGTGAGGGGTCAAGGCTGAATATCCTCTACCTTGATTTTTTCCTCCTAACTTATCAAGCAAGAATAAGTTAGTCCATTTAATGATTATTTCCCCCATGTCAAGACATTTCCAATACACAACAAGATATTATCGAGCTTACTCATTTCTAAAACTGCAACAATAATAAAACCAAGAAAATTACATGTATTCTAATAATGGTAATGGTTTCTAATCATATTATTTCATTTTGACTTGAGTTCTTGGTCTCACATGGTAATTGTTTTTGCATTTGCTTATCAATATTTAACTCTCCAAACACACAATTTTCTAGACTAAAAAATTCAGCTTGACTCTATTTTTTGCTTCATCCTACCTTATTGCTGATTAGATAATAAGGCATGTTTAGGGAGTAATTTGATTGCTTTTTCTTGTTTTGATTTTTGAATAGACCAGAGGAATGCCATAGATTTATCAAGATATACCCCAAAGAGCTCGTGTTAGTTTATTTGGTTTCACATCCCCAAAATTTCTATTATCCTACTAGGTATCTTGTTTGGTTTCGAAAACAGCCGGTCACACTTTCGATCGGCTAAAATGTGGATGGACTTGCTTGTGGTCGGGTTTTATATCTTGACATGATTCGTGGTTTCTCCAAATCTATTCATGCTTTACTTTCTATCACTATGAATAGGTAACCACCCGCGATTGTGAAGTTGAAAATTAGCTAGCACAGGTGAACTACATCTTATAACTGATCTATTTATTCGTATGAGAATACTTGCTTGATTGATTCTAATAAACTATGGTTGAGTCGCGCTTGAGATTCATGCACGGATACAACAGAAAAGGACTATGGTGACAATACTAAAGTTAACTTCCTTTTGTTAGTAATGGTGGTCCAAGAAGTGATAGGTTCATTCCATTCACCTCCTTACGGACCTGTTGTCGCCTTCTCGTTAGGGGTAGAGATTGAAATAAAGTACTTAAGGTCAGAATCGCTAGAGAAGGAGAGGGTTTTTTTCTAAGTACTTAACACTAAAAATTAAAAATAATTCATGCCAACTATGGTAGATCAATAATGAACAAACAGAGTTGATTATGATTATCGAATGGGTTTAGACTCTTCCTCCATCTTCAGTTCACTTGAGCTAGTTTTGGTTTGTACTGCAGTTGTCGCTTACGTCGTAAGTCAAGCCATTTTCTTCAGATTGCAACTTGCATAACTCCTTCTCGTTAGACTGCTATAGGTGTTCTTAGACTCTATAGAAAGCCCTTGAGTCTAGAATCCACCCATATAGCTTGATAAAAATTGAGCTCATATCCTATTGTTGAAAATGAAGAAAATCAGGCCCTATCACGCAATTATTGCAGTGTGCTGATTTTCTTTCATGATTTGAAACATGCATAACTCCTTCATTAGAACTTGATTTGGGTGTTCTAGACTCTATGGAAAGCCCTTTGAGTCTAGAATCCATTCATATATATCTTGATAAAAATTGAGGTCATATCTCATCCGAAAATGAAGAAAATCAGTGGCCCTGCTGCTAAACACTGGGAGTGTGCCGATTTTCTCATGATTTGAAACATGCATAACCTTCCATTAAGCTTGATTTGGGTGCTCACACTCTATGGAAAGACCTTGAGTCTAGAATCCACTCCATATAGTTTGGATAAAAATTGAGGTCATATCCTGTTTTGAAAATGAAGAAAATCAGTGGCCTCAGCTGCTGTAATTACTACAGTGTGCTGATTTTCTTCATGATTTGAAACATGCATAACTTCTTCATTAGAATTTGATTTTGGGGTGTTCTTAGACTCTATGGAAAGCCCTTTGAGTCTAGAATCCACCCATATATAGCTTGATCAGAGTTGAACTCATATTATATTCGAAAATGACGAAAAACAGTGGTTGCTGCTGCTGCTGCTACCGCTACAAGTTGCTCATTTTCTTCAGGGATTGCAACTTGCATAACTCCTTCAAGTAGACTTCGTTATAGGTGTTCTTAGACTCAAGAAAGCTTTGAGTCTAGAATCCACCCATATAGCTTGATCAGAGTTGAACCCATATTAGATCTGAAATATTTAAAAAACGCTTGTTGTTGCTGTCGCTGCCGCTTATCGCGCAGTTGCTCATTTTCTTCAGTGGATTGCAACTCTGCATAACTCCTTCGTTAGGACTCATATAGGTGCCTTTAACTCTATAAAGCCCATTGAGTTTAGAATCTGACCATATGCTATTTAATAGCATTGGGTACCCATATTTCTGGAAATTAGATTAGAGTATCAAGTGTACTATAATCACTTCAAAATGAAATTTATAGGAATATATGAGTCAATACATGATATATAGATGAATTTACAGTTTGATATGGATATAAGAACATGTGATAGGATTAAATTGAAGAAATCGTTTTTAACATATATAAACTAAAAATTTTTTAATTATACGACGAAATCACGTGATTCTCTTAGCAACGATTTGAAATGCATCATCGTAAACGATTAAAGTCAGCGCTTTGATTCATATAGTTAGCCATGAATAGCATCCGTCCAAAGGTATTACAACGAAGTTTGAATACACCTGATTGTCCATGGACAGCTAATAAAGACGTAATTAAAATGATCATGATTTAATTTAAATTGCATATATTATGTGTCATTTTAGTGCTCGCTCGCTTGTTTCTCCGTGTATTATTAGATATATAAATAGTACGTAATTTGCCAAATTACAGACATTATGCATTATTATTTATATATCTTATTTAGTGTACTTGGAGAACCATCGAGGTCAATGCATACATAATGAACATGCAATCGTGATCTTTTTTTTAACAACTTTGTAAATGGATTAGACCAAACCTATCAAGAGAAAAGAACTCGTTGACTTGAGCGGAGGTGGATGTGTAGTAGGTTGCATATCACACGCTGCAGTCAACTTTATCGGAACTCACAATAAATGGTTAATGAACATAAAATAATTTGAGGACAAATCGCATTGCTACTAAATTGGATTTTTTTGTGACTAGTTATGGAAGACGATCGTGAATGGATGTAATGAGGCCTAATAGTGAATGAATGTTCTCTCTAATGAAGGGGGATAAAGTTGATGAATTTGTTATGCTCATTCCGAGACACATCCCGAGTGTGTGAATGTGTACAATTATAAGGTGTCCTTGCACTTTAGTTAAATGTCAGAATAAGAAGTTTTTAATGTCGAGACTGTGAAGGTGCATTTGTATAGAAATGGTTTTGTGCCGGACATTATGTTCGATATACTCTATGGTGAGAAGCAAGTCCACCTCCGTAGGTGTTCAAGTTCAAGATTTCCGTGTCAAGAAGTGAAACCACTCGATGGTCTCGGATAATATGAATCACACTACATACCATAGAATGGTTTATGATGTCATGTCCCGAATTCAACCTTACGAGGGAAACCAATGCCGAGGCAGGATTTCTATGACATGATTCGAAATGAGACAAACCTCAGATATGAGGGAAATTCTAAGCATACTCAACTATTTGCAGCCGTGAGGATGTTAGAAATAAAGTGCAAACATGTGTGTTCGTTGTGCATGGCTCGATGACATGTCTAATTTCATTCTAAGAATCGCCACACAAGATAACTCATGCCATCGATTTCTACAAAGACGAAGAAGTTAGTTGCAGGGTCGGGATTACCCGTATTGTGTCATTCATCGGCCAGGTGAACAACTCGTGGTGATATACCTGGGTGATGACAAGCAGACCTGGTCAGCTGTAAAAATGTGGGCATGCTCCTGCATAAAGCAAAAGGTTAAAGGTCTGAAATAGATCGTGATATACCTGTCAAGGTGTTCGGAGAAGAAGACGACCATTTTCCAATAACACCTAGGTCGTAGAGACGTATGCATCAACCGTAATGCCTAATGAAATGAGGTGGCATTCGCAGCATCATATGGAGGACTGTAAGATGTGGCTGTACCCTTCGATGCCCCCGCTTGGAAACATTTTGATGTGTGTTTCCTCGATTTTCGTCCGTTCGAAATGTTAGGTCAGTTTATTTCACGATGGTTTTCACTGTCAGTCAACTGACAGCAATATTCCTTTCAGGGTCTCGTGGTGGTGATCGCATAACTCTGGGCCTCTGATCATGTATGAAGGAGGAATTTATGCTTTGATCGTGAAGGTTTCTGGCCTACGAATCCAAAGGGGAAGATAGATGTTTTCTTGCG